>JAPDSC010074980.1:20024-37814 GCA_026290005.1 Latrodectus geometricus | reverse complement strand
TGGATATACAAATGCTTAAGAAAAATTCTCAATCTTGGGTTAAAATTGATCAAATTGCATTCATAAATGTTCAATATTTACTCAGAAACTAACTCAGCATATTTTTTTATAAATAAATTTAATAATTTCAAAGTCTGACAAGTTTATTATGACAACGCTTCAAAATATATTTATTCAAAACTCAACGAATATATTTTCTGAAGAAGCCGCTTGGTAAAATTTTGTGTCATACTTTATCTTTCTAAAAGTTTGAAGAATACTTTCCTTTCTGAAAAATGAATTTCACTTTTTAGAAACATGTTCTCTTTTTTGAGAGAACATGAGCATGGTTGTATTTATGTAGCCGAAAAAAACATGTTATTCTTCGAAAGATGAGTTCATCTTTTTAAAAGTTTGTTCTTTTTTTTTGAACCTTGTAGTGAATTTGTTTTGTGGTATGTGCAGACTATTTCATTTAATAATTTATGTTTTGTGTTTCACTCATATATATATATAAATATATACACTATAAGAAAAATTGTGAAAGAAAACATTTGAAATATTTCTTCGCAAATTAAGTTTGCTTTGATTTATTTGTATACTTCTTCAAGTTAGCATTTTATACAATGAAACCTTCAAAAAATTTATTTTTTATTTTTGAAATTGAAATTAGTCCCCCTATGCAAATGTTGACTGTAAAGATAATTTTAAAAAACATTTTTACCTCCACTATTTAAATGATTTTTATACATTAATGACATTAAATAATAAATTTTTTTCTTTTAAATTTTATTTCTTCTGAGAAAGTGCATTCTAGAAAGTTCAATAAAATGTTTCATCAATAAAAGCCCGAACATTAACGTTATTAAAGTACCCAGAAAAAATTACGCAAGTTTATTTAAACCCATGAAACCTTTTTTGCTGGCACAATAGTGCACAGAAAATAGCCTGATTCAAAAAATTCAATTTAAAACGAAGATTTTATCTGCAATAATATGCTTAAATAATGTTGTTTAAAAATACTTTAGTATTCGTAATTAACTAACCAAATCAAATGACTCATATATATGCAAAACATTGAACTTACAAAGTATATTATTATTAAAAAACGGTTTTTAATTTTCTAAAAAATATTTTAACAGATACAAAATTAGTAATTTATAAGTAAATTTTTTATATAAGTAAAATTAGTAATTTATAAGTAAAATATTAATAAGTGAATTATTTATAAGTAAATTTATAAATAGATAGAATATTTTATGGATAAGAAATATATTTATCTATAGAAAAATTATAATTTTTCACTAAGTTTTCCATAAATTTTACTATTTTAAATTTAGATTCACTTTAAGACATTAATTCCCTTTAAAAATAGGAATGTCGCCGTTTATAGCATGTTCTTACGATTATTAATCTTCTCAAGGAAAAATTTTTTTGATGAAGCAGAATCCCTCATTTTTTATAATAAAGAATTTGAAAAAAGTGAAAGAAAAATATTTTTCTTTTTGTATCCAATTGAAATGGGAAAACCAGACAGAAGAAAAATTTTAAATTAATAAAGCCGGGCCCTAAAAAATTTATATTTCTTGGTTTTAATGATTAACGAAAAATGAATTAAGATTGTTTAAACTGAGATGCAATATCTTTTCCTGTGTTTTACATCAGATACATTTCTTGTGCAATATTTCTACAGACAGATGTTTTAATAGTATCAAATTAAAAATTTAGCATTTAGATGGAATTTAAATCTGACCTAAAAATAAAATCTTACAATAACATTAGCAACGTAGGAAGTAGTAATTGATAATTTTTCCTAAAACCATCATTTAACTGAAGGAAAAAGAAAAATGAGAAACTTAGTTCTAAGACCTGTGTTGAAACACTAAAGCATAGCAGTGGAGGTGTCCTTGTCTGGAGGTATATATCAGCATCAGAATTAGGTAATTTAGTACTTATTTAAGGCATAATGAAAAAGTCTCCTTTTATTAAATATTTTAAAAGATAATTTTAATTTATTTGTAGAAAATATGGGTATTTGAAACAACTTTATTTTGAAGATAATAACCCTAAGCACATGCAGCCCTCAACGCTCGTCTTTGGTGTCTCTATAATCGTCTACAAGTTTTGAAAACACCATCTCAGTCTCTAGATTTAAACCCGATAGAATACATTTAGAGTGAACTAGAGGTTAGAGTACAAAGGCAAAATATTAATACGAAAACCAAACTGAAAACTGTAATAATGAAAGAATGGAGGAATATTGATGTGGATATTACAAAAAAATTATTAACTCTATGCCTAGTCATTTGAAAGCTGTTGTAAATGCTGCAGGATATCTTACGAAATACTGAATGACAGAAATACTACAATATTTATTTACACGAGCAAATTTCTTTAAAGTGTAAATTTGATTGAATTAACATTAATTGAAATAATTTGCTTCACCAGCTAACAATTCATTGTAGTGCTCATTAAAATGATTGCTAATTATAGCAAGACCTGACGAAAATAATTTTATATGATATTCATCTAGAGATATTAGGAGAGTTTATGCATACTCGTTCAAGTCATTTTTCATTTAAATAAATGCCCAGCAAGCATATTGAAAATTTGCATTTGTAATGTTGAACAATTTCAATAAATTTCAAATGTTCAATTATTTAAAAAAACATAATAAAACTCTTACATGCAGAAATAGATTATCAATAATAAGAAGTATTCTACCTGATAAAAACAAGTAATTTATTTAGAAGAAATAATTAATCCCAGTAGGTTGAGTGGCAGTAATCAACCATATTTTGAGCCATAAATTCAATTTATTGGTACTTACGAAAAGAAATGTTGCAACTTTTGTATTAGCGATGGTAAGTTTATAAAGAATATATTTTATCTACGTGCATGCGTGAACACATAATTAAAAGGTTAGTTATTTCCAAAATTTATTGATGCACGTCTATTTATAAAGATAGATTTATTCCTTTGCAAGTAACGAAATAGTTCTTCATTAAAATTCATTTCTTTTGTTTTGAATACTAACAATGTGGAGTGTTCAACAACGTAAATCTACGAAATTATGACAGTCTGCATTTTATGGCTTATAAATTAAATTAAGAGCAATATTTATTACTTTTCTAACATTTAAATAACTACAGTATATTTTAAATTTATGAGAGTATAGTGAAAGAGTATAGTCATTAATTCAAGTGCATTATATTTTATTTAATGTTACAGTCATCTACGAATTTTCATGTTATATTATATATTTTTTTATCAATATAAATGATAAGACATTGATATTATTTTGTGCTATTAAAGGACCTTATTTATAGTTTTTAAATTAACACATATTAATTTTTGAATAAAATTTTTGTTGGATTGCATTCAACTTTTTAATAAAATTTTCTGAACTAAAATTAAATTGGTATAAAAACTATGCTTCCTTTTATTTGATTTAATGATTAACGCAATAAATATAATTATTCTTAAATACAAGCACTGTATTTAATAAGAAAATGTTAAAATTTTATTGTAAAGTAGTATGTTTAAAATATGAGAGCCTAATTTAAGTAATTTTTTAAGCTTTTGAATTTTTGAATGTGATCTTCAGGTCTACTAATCAGTCAATAAGAATCTGTTTAAATCTGTTTTTATTTACAAATGATTGATTATATTTAATTAGAATTTGAATGTGATCTTCAGGTCTACTAATCAGTCAATAAGAATCTGTTTAAATCTGTTTTTATTTACAAGTGATTGATTATATTTAATTAGAATTTTATCCAAAAACAAAGCAAAAAGCGCAGCATTTAAAAAATTGGACATTGTGTATTGAATTTGCTATTTGCTATTAACAAGATGTCTGACACCAGAATAAAATCAGGATTCTAGATACCATTAGGTACTGACAAAATTAATCCATCAATTCTTTGGCTTCTAAACCTTGTTTACTTTAATAACATATTCCAAAAGTGATGAATCATAGATAAAAACTCTCCTCCCATCTGAATTCCGTAAATACCTTATCTAGTTAAACTTCTTTTTTCACAATTTAAATTCCATTTAAAGTAACCTGGATGCTTTTGTTGCAAGAAAACCCATTGGAAATAATTAATTCCATCCCATTTACTTAAATGTTTAATATTACGATGGAAAAGCGTCACTATGCATAAAAATTCAGGATCATAATACTGAGTTTTAAAGATCACATATATATTCTTTAAAATACATTAATTTTTTCATGCTTATATAAAGGATGCTAATATGTTTTTAATAAAATTGCATTGTTAGTTTTGGAACTCCTTGCTTAAAGAGCATCATTTCTAATATATCATAATGAAAGTCTTCAGTAGAACACAATAAGAGATTTCGCGATCATCTTTAAGACAAATAATTGAATTGTTATTTGAATTGATTAAATTGAAAGCATTCAAAACAATTAAATTGAGAACGTTATTTTTTTTTAAATATTCACTGTCAATAGCTACATGGAACAATAACTTTTTAATACAAAACGTGAATCATTAGAAAATATTTAAAAAATGCAAATGTAGAATTCAGATTCAGGATTTTTTGAATTCGTGTTTTACCCAGGAGTCATACCTCGAAATATTTACCTTCGCCAAATCTACAAATTATTCAAGTTTGCACATCAAGAATAATTTAATATTTATAATACCATGAAAATTTTGAAGAAATTAATTTAAAGAAAATTTAAATCACTTTGGGAAAAACTATGTTCATTTAATATCTATCTATAAGTTATATTAATAACCCCTTTTCATATCACGTATTTTTGTTAGATATGTTTTGAGAAGCATTATAAAAATACAAACAAATTGAGTGAACGAATCTACATTTTCATCGTATTAACTTTAAACTTAAACAATCCTTATTTTAAATAGTTTTTCCAATTTTCAATATATCTGAGAAACTAATGGTTAAAAACAATTATGAACTATTAAATCCATTGCATAATAATATATTTTTAATAAAGAATCATTTTAAAATGCTTAAAGTTTTTTTTATTTAATAGCTAATATATACAATCCCAAAAATAAACAGATTCTCTAACATGCACAAATGCGAAGTTCCTTAAAATAAAAGTATCATTTTAACTGTTTCTACATCTCTAAAAAATACAATATGGTGTATTATTAGATCCCATTTGTATCTTTCTAGTAAGTTTGGATATTTATTACAATGACTTATATTCGTTTTCCATTATAATATTTAAAAGCATTTTAAAATATTAATAATAGAGTCACTAGTTATCTAATTTTCATTTACTGGCATTTAATATACCGGGAGTTCACATAGACTGCATTTTCATTTAGGTAGTGGGTAATTTTAAACTTTGCTGGCTATTAAAATATTTAAATATTCAATGTGGTTCCTAGTTAGAACTTTTGAAAGATTCTGTGTATTATTTTAAATAATAAAGAAAATACCTTACATCCACATCGACAAGTATAGATCATAAAATATTCTAGCAATATTAATCATCCATCGTTCAAATGTGATTAGAAACGATGTTGAATTTTTCACACCAAAGCGTGCTAACTGACCATTAACACAAATTGTGTTTATGTATACATTATATATTTTGTAGTTAGACAGCTTAATCTGTTCTAATAGTTTTCTCTCTATCTTTATTAATAGAAAAAAGGACTACAAAAATTTTCTTTAAACTCATAATACTATGTAGTATGGTTCATATTTAGATAACAACATATAAATGTACTCATGTAGTGTTTTACAGTTTAAGAAATAGCTTTGTCTAACAAGATATAATTATAGAAAAACATCATTACTTCTTACACCTTTTTCATAAAAAATTAAAATAATTTTCTAAAAATATATTAAAGAAAAAAAGTAAAATTAGAATAAACTTTATTATATTTGATATAATAGTTTGGGGGATATCTTCTTTGATGAGACTGAGAAAAATTACAGAGTGATATTCAAGGTACTTGAAGAAACTTTATAATGTATTTAAACCTTTTTAGGGTAGTCTTCAGATGGAAAAATTTACTTCATGTTTTGGTGAAATACAAGGCACTTAAAAATTTCCAGACTTTATAACAATTATTAAATTTGGTCACTATTTAAAAACTTCTGATTTAGAATTTTAGCATGATAACTTGCTGATACATACTTACGTACTATTTGAACTTATTTAGAAACTAAAAATAAGAGTTCTTATTTCAACAACTATTAAACTAAGGCTTTATTACAAGTTTTTCTTTGGTGATAGTTTATCAAATCCATAAATATTTCTTTGAAATAAGCGTATCATAAGTCTGAAGAATTTTAGTATGTTTTTGTATGTAATATTAGAAATTAAATTTAATTCTTAAAAAATTTAAAACATACACATTATAATATCTTATATTTCAAAAATAATAAATTTCATAATGTCTTATATTTTGAAAATGTTTTGTAATTAAAAAAATATAAAATTTATATTCATATTTGCATCTTTTATGTGAAAAATAATTACTTATTCAAAATGATACTTTCTTATTTAATTATTATAATTTAAAACTTTTTTTTCACCAAAAATTACTAATTCAAAAAATGAATGACATTTCAAAAAATAACGAATAAAGTTCTTTTAATCTCGTCTGTTTAAATGGTACCTAAAAATTTTATATTTTTCGAAGTAATTTATTTATGTAAAAGTACCTTGTAAAAGAATAAAATAGGAAAAGAGAAGTCTGTTCTTTGGCGAAAGTGATCAGTTAAAGCAATTTCTCGGGGTAAATGATGGAGAAAAGTTGCACTAATGATGCCAAGTGCTTCTCTTGAAATGAGACTGTATAAAATGACTGGCGCGGCACTGATGATGAAACCACACAGTTATTGCACAAAGAAATATATTTTAGAAACAATTTTATTTAAGTCTCATTAATGTTCCTCGTTCTCCTTGTGAAATTGTATTCTTCTCTGAGAGAGGAATACAATTTTCCTGATTTCAGTTACTTAGGTGGATATTAAGAAACCACATGTTAGTTAAATGTGACACTTAGCATCAAAACTCTTCTTTTTGTACAGAATTTAATATCACTAAGTTGAATTTAACTGCAATTTCTAAACATTAAGCATAAAAGACATACAATTAGTTTATTCAAGACTAATATTACAGAGAGAGTATTTATAAGTTGGTGCACTTGTTTCTGCAGCGTAGTGATTTTACTGACACCACACAATTTCGTTAGAACTATTTTACAAAGAATGAATTCATTTTCTGAAGAAAAATGATGTCTGTACTTGCTCTGTCTTGAGTACTCAACATACTTAACTAAAATGCCAATATTGCTTTTAAATGAACTAAATCTTTATATAAAAATTCTAATACGTATATATTCACTATTGAATATTTTTAGATTATCTTTAGCACATAAAAAACACAAAAGTTTAAAAAAAATCAAAATATAATATAGTTTTAATTACAAAAGTGAATTTATTAAGGTATTTTGAGAATTATTTAAGGAAAATCAGAAATTGACAAGCATATTTTTTCCTCTTGTAAGAATCCTTTTAGTATATTGGGATGATTAGAAAAACAGAGGCAAAATATGACTATGCATATTTTGAAAATATATGGAAAAAAAATGAAAAATATCTTTTAAAATATATGGAAAAAATAATTTTAATTAAAATAAAATAGTTTTTAATTGAAATATAATGATATGGCCTAGCATACATATTTAATGATATATTCTTTAATGACATGAAGTACTTAACACATGATTCCCTTACATTATTTGTAGCATACAATGCATAAATATTTTCTATATACCTGAATTATTCAATTAAGATATTCAAAACAGTCAAAATAAGATACTTTATTAGTTCTATCAACAGAATAGATACAAGACCTCGGTGATTTTGGTACCCTGTAGAATCATACTGAATTAATTCATGCAAATAAAAGCACAATATTGCTTTTTGTGTTAATTGTAAAAAAAAACTATTTTCATCAAAACAATTCATTAAATGAGGAATCGATATAAAAATATAATTTACAGAAGCCAACAGTATTTTCTTAATGAATATAACATAATTTTGAAAATGAGAATGATCAAGGAGAGAAAAGAGAATGCGGTTTATTATCATCAAATTATTTCATTTTGGTGGCTACAGTAAATATTCTTTGCGTCTTTCCAAATACATCCAAGAGGAAATATCAAAGCATCCTTTCCTCTCCTCACATAATACATCTATTGGAAAATTTGAGAAATTGTATGTTCATGGGCTACTATTCTAAGTTCTAATCTGTTAATACCACAAGAGACTTAACTATCAATACCAACTTGAAACATAAAGGCGAAACAAAGAATTTGCAATAATTTTATTTCATAAAGTTTTAAATTATTTAGCATAATAAATAGGGGTTTTCCACTTCCTTCTTTTTATTTTTCGAATCATTTTACCTGTTGAAAGTTATAGCTTCTTGTTAGGAGGGATTTAATACGCTTTTTGCATAGATTTTACTTTTAAATAATTAGGTTAAAAATAATTTTGTTGCTCTATCTAATTTGATTCTTGTATTTGAAGCTATAGCTTAAAAATGTAGCATTGTTTCCTGAGAAAAATTTGTATTTTATGAAATAATTTTGATAAAATAAATGATTAGTTGCATTTAATTTCATTTTAATTTCTAAAGGATTTTAGATTTAACATTCACCAATCATATAACAAATTTTAATTTAATAATATTTTTAATATTAGTTGATAAAATTTGTAAATTATTTTTAATAGAATATACTGATGAAATTAATTTAATGTAATTTTAGAAGGAGAAAAACTCATTAAGTAAGTATAATTAGTCAGAAGTAACACGGATTGGATGTAATATTTTATTTGATAAAATTTTGCTTTATTTTAAAAATACTTAATTTTTTGATGATGAATGATTGTTATAATTAAATTGTTATAAATAATTGAACGTTGAATGAAATGAGTTTTACTCAGGAGGATTATTAATATAAGGGTTACGCTTTTCAGAGTGAAAATTTCTAGATTTAGTCCCATGCACTCATCATTTCGTGGTGTTCATTGTTGAACATCCATTATGTGGTGTCAAAGATTGAAAATGTAGAAGAATAAAAGAAATTTTATCATGCTAATTTAATAACGTGAAAGTATTGTTATTAACATTTGAAAAAAGGATAAGAAGATCAACGTAACTTGTAAATGCTACTCTTGTTGCAATAAAATTAGTATTAGAACATTGAAACAAAAATGGAATGTCAGAACAAACTACCAAAATTTTCAGTTAAATTATATAGCTACCATAATTAAATTACAAAGGAAATAGACTATTAAAATTCGCTTGCTTGTACAGCAACTGAATCTAATGTAAAAACTGTAAAACAAATTAGTGATATCACAATTATTTATTTTAAAACCACTCTCTAAAAGATGCTTTAGATTTCTAAAGATGGTAAAAGATATTCAGAAAGCCGTAATATATAACACAATTAACTAAGTGCAAATATATGTCCAAAGGACTATACTGCCAATGATACAATTGACTACATTATCAATGGAAAATGATTTACAAAATCTTTTAAAAAAGCTTTACATAATATTTTTTTCTAAATGCATACATTTGAGCATAACTCAAACATTAACCATATTTTTATACATAAAATAACATTTTGTTAAAATAAACTTCGTAGTAGAAAAGGTTAAAGTCAATTATGGCACAGACAAAAGTAATATTACTATTTTTATATAAAAGTAATATTTATATAAATATAGTTAGTTTCAACTTCAAATAAATTAATATTGTTGAAAAACAACTGATTTTTTTTCACATACTATAAAATAAACAAGACAGTAGTGGAAAAAATTTACTGGGATACATTTCTACATAAATATTTTTTACCTTCAATTAATGCAGGGCATATTTTGATTGCTCTAGAAAATACTGAATAAATGTAGAAATAATTTACACATCATAGAATTACTAATTTATAGCAACAGGATTTCTTGACAGGAGTTTACTTACCTCAGTTATAATATTTTATTCCTTGAATAAAAAATACAGAAATATTTTATTTTTTAACTATTACTATAAACAAGAACAACTTTATTTTGAAATAATTCATGAAAAAGCAACTACTTCTTAGATTATATTTGAGTTCAAACACATCATTTGTATCTTATTTTATCAAATGTTTTCCTTGCAAAATTATTGCTGAACTCTAAAAAAGAGAATATTTATGATGATTCATAATATGCTTTAAAGAAAAATTTTTAATATAACACTAATTATACACAGCAAGAGTAATTAAATGAGAGATATTTTGAATTTTAATATTCAAATGAAGAAAACTATATTACCACAATAGAAAAGTTGCTATAAAAACTTTATTTTAAATGCGTTCCAAATTTCAAAAAAAGTTATTTAAAAATGGGAAAATTTAATGAAGTAAAGTAATTCATATGTGTTTTTTATTTTGAAGGAAAGAGTTAATTATGTAACTATAAAAATTAATCTCCTAAACAGAGATTAAACCACACTGTTTCAAAGAATGAGATAAAGCATTATCAAACTCTTGGGATTTACATAAACCACATCAGTGCGTGATCTTTTCATTTGATGAAGACACTCTTTCCAAATGTGCATCATTCCGAGGAAGGGAAAGGTGGGCGGGAAAGTACCGAATTCGACGCGTGAGCTGTGAGTTCCACTCCAAAGGATTTTCCACCTGTCTCCCAACACCAAAGTAATCGATCTAACAATGGTGTTGCTGAATATTAATTGCGGAAAAGTAGGTCTGCTCACACAAGAGAGACAGAATTAATTTGCTTAGAGGATAATTACCAAAGATTGGGTGTTCATGCGAAATTAAAATTACTTCTGGAATGTTTTCTCCTGGGAGATTGACCTCAGATTATTTCCTGATGATTATTTTTATTGGTGATATCTCTTTCATTTGAGATGAGATGTTTATTTCCTGATTTATATTTAAATTATATACTTTTAAATTACACTATATATTCAGAAGATTGAACGCCAAATAGAGTATATGGAAATTTATAATTTTTAAGCATTTAAATTTTAAAGTTACGGTTAATAATTCAGAATGTATTTTCCAATATCGCTTTTAGAACATGTTTCTTTGAAAAAAAGTAACAGATTTGTATTTAACTTAAGCTTACTGCAATGAAAATGTTTTCCTTTAAGTATGGTAAACCTCAGGAAGTTTTTATCATTTGAAATCAATATCAAATGTTGTCGTTAACGTCTGTTAGAAAAAAACGACATGAGAGGAGGAAAGCAGTCGTGGCGACCCCTTACAATGTGAACTGTGTTATCATGTGGAAAGATCGCTAAAAAACTATTCGTTTATCGAATTGGAAAGAATATCGGTTTGATATTATAAGTTTTGCTCACATATATAAAAGCAAATTTTGGCAGTTTTGTAATGTCTCTTCAGTGATTATTTATTAAGGAAGTTCATTAAAAATATGGATTTTGTTTTGATATTTTAAAGATTTCTGTTTGTTTTTCAAAAAACATTCATTAGAAGAATACATTCAATTTCCTTAAGAGAAGTTTCAAATAGTAAAAAAAAATATTTGGTAACCCTTAATTTTAATGCCCAATAAAACTAAAAATCCTCATGTTAAGTTCCAATTAGGAATACAACGTCTGAACATTCCTTGATTTAATAATTTTTCTTTTAATTCATAATACTTTAATTATAAAAAATGCGTCATTCAGTGAATAAAAGATTCATTGACATGGATAAATTTAAAATGAAAAATTAATTTGTAAAAATTTAGAAATGGAATATTCTTTTTAAATATGTTTATAATTTTATTGAATTTTATACAACAGAAATGATATTTAGAAGAAATGAGAAAATTAATTTTTAACGTTATTACACTTCAGATATTTCATTTGAAAATTTTATAGCTATTAGAATATATTTTGACATAAAAAAAATTATAGGTTAAACATAAATCTTCAAAATACGTAGTCTATATTTTTCCTGTAGCAGTATGGTAGATATTTATTTTTGTTTATTAGTTACTTTGCACTCATGCATATGGGAGTTTTTATTTGAACAGTATCAGCCGTTCAAAATAGATTCCGAACAGCTAAAGCTATTCGCACAGAATAGGGAATCGAAACCATGAACATTTGAAAGCCTATGTGCTAAACATTCAATCTCCAAATTAAATTAATAGAAGGAACTCTTAATATATATATATATATATATATATATATATATATATATATATATATAAGTTTCTTGAATGGCTATTTCTTGCATAACTCCTATTTCTGCTATCTTAAAATGGTATTTCAATAGAATTCTAGAATTCTAGTTTCATCCTACTGTGTTCTTTTAATAGACACAACTTTATTTATTTTTAAATCTTAAAAAAATAGTTATTTTAATAACATGTTCAATGTTTTGGATCATTTTTTACTTTGATTTTACTTAAATTATTTTACAGTAATAATCTTTTTTTTTTAAGTTTTTTTTTAATAAAAAGGGTCTTAAAAGAATAAAAATATTTTAATTTGTTTATTATTTTCCTTTTCAAGTTAAATATATTAGAGATATTTTAAAAACATAGTATTTATGATGTGTTGGTAAAACATTCTTTGTTTCATCTACTAATTACATAGCAAAATATGATTATAATCTCAAGAAAGATACTGTTAATTTATAATCAAAAAGATAAAAGTTAGGAAAACTTCTAAGTTCATTAAAATATTTCAAAATTTTGTCAAAGTACTTGGCTGCTTGGTCTTCTTAATGCGTCAGACTTTAAAATAAGAGAGAATAAAATGTTTTCTGTTTTTAGAAGGAAACTTTCACGAAAATTGAAGATTTGTTTCAAGCCGAAGCGAAAGACGTGATGGAATAAAATTTTTAGAAAAATGAATGTAAACTCTAGAAAAACCTTTTACTTTTATTTATTTTATTTATTAAACAAAAAGAAAATATGGTTTTAATTTTTATTTCAGCAAAATATATTCTACATTAAATAAGTAATAAAATTGTATTAATTATTTATAAGTAAAATATTATATTATAAAATTAATAATATTATCTAAAATTAATATTTGTTTGAAATTGTTAAACTTCCTGTATATTTTTGCCATTTAATAAAATTTATTGTACCAGAAATCATTATGAAAATTGTACAGTTAAGTAATAAAATAATAAAAGGTATATTTCTCAAAGGACTTATATACGCAATTTTATGGATATTCAATTGTAAGTCTTAAATTAGCATTTATTAAAGCTATATTTTGATTGCTTAATGTAGAATAAAATCTGAGTTAATTGTTTGTTTAAAGCATAACTTTTCTAGTTGACAAGAGCAGTAATTTTAATTTCAATTAATGAGAATACAAGTAGAATTTTTATTTCAACCATTAAATTTGTATTTTAATTGCACATCTAGTTAATATAGACACCTACTTTTTTGGCTAATTTGTATCGATAGTAATATTTATGGTTAGAATACTCATAATCATCAGATATAACAAGTTTAAAAACTAATTGAAATATAGTCAAGTACTAAATCATTTAATCATTGCACAACTTTAGTAAACTGTTAAAAAAACGGAAGAAATACAGTAAAAATCACTGTTATTTAAATAGCTATAACAGGAACATTGAAGATTACAGTAAATTTTACTGTAATCTTCAGAGAGAGAAAATCGCTTCTCACTGCGCATGCGCTTCGAATTAGGATCATCGTTTGCTTTTATTCTAAAACGACGCCATAATTTATTTTCATTTGCATTCGTTTCCGTGAAATTATAAATGTTGCTTGTCCTTCGAATTTTGAAGAGTTTGAATTTACCTTGTAACTGAATCACCAAATATAAGGTAAAGTACAATTTTCTAATTATTTATTAAACAAACTATTAGTTTACTTTTATTGATATAAATTCGTATAAATTTGATTGAATATTTCAGAAAATTCTAACCTCAATTTATACAAAGGAGTTTGAATAAAGTGTCAATATATTTTTACTAGTTTATTAAAATTTAGAATGTTTTGTAATAGTTTGTTAATATAGCTGATTGATCTTTTAATCATGAAAACTTCTTAGAAATTATAATAATATTTTATTTAAGCGTTTTGATTGTTATAAAAATTACTTGATTATCGAATTTCATTTTCTAAAGAAATAGAATTATATGTTTTATATTTTCTTAAAATTTTTTATTAAATATGTTAAATTCCTAGAATAAAAAAACTATAGAATAAAGAACTATAATTAAGAAACAGAAGTACATGAGTGAAAGCTTTCTAATTTGTTTTTGCCTAATTTATTTAAAATATGTTGTGCTCAACATTTTTTCTAATAATATTATATACGTATGGTAATTTAGTATTATAGTAAACATAGTGCACATTAAATGTTACCTTCTAACATAGTTAAAAAATTTTTAAAAGTTAAAACATTTTAAATATGTAGATGTTTTGGAAGATTAAAAAATTACAAAGGAGGGTTTGTAAAGAAATTTTAATAGAAAAGTCGCATAATAACTATTAATAGTAGGACTATGCTGGCTAAAGTCTTTTGATGTCAATTCCAGGCACATTTGGAATTTGGAATAGGTGTTAAATTTTTGCAAGCAAATCTGCTGTATGTCTAATTTCTATTTTTTGTATTTCAGGTGCTTATTCAACATTAACCCTTGTCGAGGGACCAAATCCAAAAAATCTGTCAAAGATGGTGTTCAAGCACGCGTATTATCTCTTTTAAATAATTTGTCTAATTTTGAATGATTATGATTAAAATGTATAAAAAATAAACAAAAAAAATTCTTTGTTATTGTTTATGTGTTGTTAATTTGTTAAATAGAAACTCTTTATTTCCACAGAATTTTTATTTACTTTTATCATTATGGAAAAAAGTTTAAAGGAAAAAAAATCTAAATAATATTAAAAAGTTAACTTCTATTGTCTGTACAGTATAGTTAAAATACCATATTGTTCACTAATTGCCCTTCGTATTTTTAGTAAAAAGGAATTTTTTGAAGGTTTTATTCTATCCTTAGTCTATAAAATGGTAGGTAAATCAAATATTGATTTTATGTTTATTTTTATATCTTATTCAATATAACTATTATTTCTTAAAAATTCATTATAAAAATTTAACCTACATTTAAAATTACGACTTTGGAGAAAAAAGTCTAAATAACTTGTCATCGTGTATGGTATTGAAAGTTAAATAATTAATAACAGAATGTTCTGAAAAATGATATCTTCTGCAATGTAACATTTATATTCTTTATGCTACGTATATTGAATTACAAATTGCTTCATATTCAATCATTAATATTTGTTAATTTACTTAGCACATAATAAGAAAGTTGGCTATTGTGTATTTTATGCTCTCGGTTAAAATAAAAATATAACATTGATATGTTTCAATGAATTTCAATTCTACTAGAAATTCAATAAAATTGGTCAAAAAACAGAAAGGGTTTTTGTATTTAAACATCAAATATCTTAACATTTGATAGAATATGAAAGAAATATCTTATATATTTTAATTGGAAATCATTTAAATAACAATCATAGTAATTAAACATTGTGTCTGGATTCATTACACATTTATCTTTAAATATTTATCAAATTACTTAATCAAAAAATATTTGTAAAATGAAAAATATATATTTTAAATTTTTTGATTCTAAAAAATAGTTAAATAAAAAAGGTTTTAAAAATAATTATGTTATAATATAAATCTTTCTGCATCCATAATATATTATGAGTTTCAAGAGGACATTAATGCACTTATGTAATGAGAAAAGGGATGAATTAAATTTTCTTAATTGCATTTTCTTGTCATGAGAAAAATAATCTACACACATTTCTTTCAAAAAGTATCTTAACATAAAAATAAATTTTTAAGTAAATGTTTCATGAGAACTAAAGCAAAGTGGAGGGGAGAATGAAAATAGAAAAAAATTATGAAAACCTGATGATGGCTGTAAATAGCAAAAGGTTTAAAATAGGTTCTGGAAAGGTTGAAGTAAAATGCATAGTAAAAAGTGCAGTAAAAATTACATAAAAAAATGCAGTAAAAATTATATAAAAAAATGCTGTAAAAATTACAGCACAAAGTACTGTAAAATTTACAGCAAAATATGCTGCAAAAATTACAGTTAAATATGCTGAAAAATTTTTACGGATATGCTGTAAATTTACAGTAGGTTATACTGGCACCCAAATTGCTAGCACTTTTTGCTGTAAAATAACAGTGTTTTTTTTTAGAGTGATAGTTCATGTTTGCAAAAGTTTGAACCAATTTAAATTTAAATTGAGGAGAGTAACCAAGCCTCTTCCTCTTCCTTTAGTAAACGAATATTGTGCCCACAGAGTATTTGCGTAAATTAAGCCTTTCACCAAAGAACACTATAATTGGATCAAGGAATATTAAAACAAATAAATTACACCACGTTTTCATAATCCTACAGTAAAAATAGCTAAAAACTTTACTTAGTAACTTAATAAATAAATTGTGGGAATTTAATTACCAATTATTCAAGTAAAAGTACCATCAAATTAGAAAAAAAAATATGTGCCAAAGGAAAATCCTTCTTTAGAATACTTAAGGCAAAAATACACATTATTAGTAAATACAGTGCACTCAAACAAAAGGATAAATATTATGCGAATATTTAATTTAATATGAAAAGGAAAAAAATCCTTCATGAACGGCGGTCATGAATTACACACTATTACTTAGTGAAATGTCTTAGAAATTTAGAATATTCTTAAGTTGTGTGATATAATGTGTATTTTATGTGGAATGAGGTTAATATTCTATTTATATATCCTAAATAAAGGGAAACAGAATAAAAAACAGTTTAATGGGATGCAGTTTCTACAAAACACTAAAATTGTTTTCCTTGCAAGGAATTAAATGTTAGAATGATGCTGTTGAACGAACATTATGGAAAAGTGTGTATCAGAATATTACCCCATTAACCAATTTGAAAAATAATTTCCTGGATTGAGCTCTCTTTCATTAAAATAAAATTATTTCTGATACGTAATTTTCATTTTTTCAATTATTCAACAACTTGTACTCTTATGTTGTTTCAAATAAGTATTACACTTTTTCAGTTTTATTTATTCTATTATTTTATGACGCTTTATAAAGTGTAACTACTCAAAAATGTACTTGTATATAAAAATGTTGATCATATATCTACTTTACAGGTAAATAAAACTTAAGTATCCTGTTAATTGAAGTTTATCAACATTTCTAATTAACATATATTTTACGCATAATTTTAAGAAGTCATAATTTTCCATACTATTGAAGCTTCTACATTAGAAAATATTTTTTAAATACTTGTTAGCATAGAATGACTTAGAAAATAAACAGATGCATACATACATTTTTTAAAAATATTTTATATTGACAAAAGTAATAACTCAATATCGAGAATTCTTATAAAAATCATAATTTAAATGTAACATAACTCTTCATAATAATTCTTAACCAAATATTTATGGTTAAATTATTATGGTTAAACAAAAATGCTTTACTACAAAGCCATAAAATGAGCTCAAATTTAATCAATATTTATGGCAATAAATAATTTCCTAAGCCATTTTAATTTTTTTCAATGTTATTTTAACTTAAGCGAGTTTATTATTATATACGTTTCTAATGCGGCTGAAAATTGAAAGTTTGAAATTTTTGTGGATTAAATTGGATAGTTCATTATTTAAAATACGATCATTATGGTAAAATTCTTACAAAGTTAATGATTTTATTGGTAAAGAAAAATTAAA
>JAPDSC010074980.1:6584-20014 GCA_026290005.1 Latrodectus geometricus | reverse complement strand
ATCCATGATGTTTACGCACATAAGCAAAACAGAGTCTCAGTTTCGTAATGTTTTTAAAGAACATATCTCCAAGCACGACAGCCGCATATGAAAGGGAAGGTACAATGCACCGAATATACATAAATTTCTTGACATGGTAGCTTATACCAAATTTATTTTTGGTAATTCGGTTAAAGCCATTAATAATATTATTTTGATGACAGGATGATGGAAAAAGAACATATTTGATGATGGAAAAAGAACATATTGAATTCCTTTTTATCAGTTTTTAATTTTTGGTGAAGAATGACACCAAATACTTTATACTTCATCAAATTCCAAAGGAGGATCACTAAGTACGACAGATAAGAATACCAAGGATTTTACTGATCCTAATGTTTAGAAACAATCATGGATTTTGTTTTTGAAGAAGAGTTAAGGTGAGTTTATGAGAAATCTCCCAAACGGAGACAAAATCTAGGTCTTCTTATATTCCCAAGAGAATATTATTCAAATTCTTTCCTAGAAAGATTTCTGTGCAAAAAAGTGCAGTGTAACACATGAAAGTGTTTTACAATTTCATTCGAAAGGGCGTCTAGATAAATCAGGTGGTTGGGGATTCTTTAGAAATTTAATAACAATGTAAACCTCTGAAATAGAGAACTGATAGTCCATAAATTAAATATAAACAATGTAAACCTCTGAAATAGAGAACTGATAGTCCATAAATTAAATATAAATTCCCTTAAAACTCTTTTCAGATAATGTCCTGATAAAGTTGTTCTAAGCTATTAAGTTTAAATTTCCAACAAATGAAAACAGCTCTACAATTTTTTGGAAACAAAATTAATATAATAAGTTAAAAATATATATTTGTAATGACATCGAACATGTGAAAGGAAAAAATATAATCATCGAAGCTTAACTTTACATTTCAAAAGAAAGCAATGTAAACATTCAAAAGAAAGTATCGAATTAAAATTGTTTTTTGAATTGAATATACAATGCTTCATAAATATGTTGTACTATGTTACATACATACAATATAATAAAATATATGTGAATTCATAAAATTAGAGAATTCAATTTCTTTAAAGTGATTATGTACATTTGTTATCAATTATACATAAAAATAATACTTATTTGACAAAAGTATTAAATTAAGATAACGTTTGCAAAGCCAAAACAGTAAAAGTTGAAAAATAAATATCTCAGAGATAAGTAATCAAAAAACAAAGTATTAAGTAAATTCTGTACCTTTTATTTTTAGTGAAAGTGAATAAACTGTTTCCTTGAATATGTATTAAGTAGGGTACTCTGGTATAAAAGAATAAAGTTTCGAAGAAATTTTAGGGATTTACATAAACCGCATCAATGCATAAACATTTCACGAGGTGAATAAACTCTTTTCCCTAGTCCGCATCATTCGTTGATTTTTAAGAACATTGAATTAGCAACGTGGAATGAGAATTAGTAGTGTGGAAGTTCCACTTCAAAGATTTACCCACCTGTCTTCCAGTGCAGAAGCAATCAATTCTACAAGAGGATGTTGTGAATATTAATTTCAGAAAGCTAGGTCCTTGCACACAATTAATATATTTTGGGAAATAATTACCATAGAGATAGGATGTTAATGCAAAATGGAAAATATTTTTGCAATGTTTGTGTTTCAGGAAAATTTACTTCAAATCATTTCCTCGTAAGTAATTCGATATTTTTTGTGGTAAATGGGGAAAGATTTCATTTGACTTTTTATCAATTAAAATTTTATCTAATTATAAAATTTTTTATCTGTTTTTCGCATACCATTAAATGCATTATTTGTAGTATATTACAAAATGAGTTACGAGTTATTTTTACAACTAGTGGATAATCTAACATCTAAAGGCAGCTTTAGTGAAATTTAATCTCCTTTCCGGGAATAATTTTCATTTCTTATTTTTCGGAGAGCTCTTTCTTACCATGTTGACCTAAATATAAATGTATATTTGATTTAAAACTTGCAAAAAGAAATTCAATATAAAAATTTTGAAATAGTAAATTATATATATATTATAATATTTTAACCTTTTTATTGTCATTTAAAGTAGATAAGATTAAGGTTATGAGCCATTTTGAATATTTCACTCAAAAAGTGATTTCAAACAAGTATATGATTATATAATATAAACATCATGAAAAATTAATTATATTTCTTATTTGCGAGAAAGAGTTTCAACTTATAAATAGAAAAAAATAAAGTTATAAAGGATTTATTTTTACTAATTGTGCAATTTAAATGCTTATAAGTACAGTGCATAATTATCTGTAAAATAGAGCCTGGATTAATTTTTCATAATATTTTAATAAGATTTTTATAAATACACAGCAAATAAGATGCAAATGTAGTTTTATAAAAAATAATTTTATACCTGAAAGCATACTGATATTATCTATCAATACAGATTAATGAAATGGATCTGAATTTCCATGTTAAATATCAAAAGTTTTATATGAATCAAAGATTAAAGAAGGGTTAAGAGATTAAATATATAATCCATATCTCTGCTTAAAATTAGCGATAAACCTTTTAATTGGAATTATTCTAAATAATCGTATAAAACTTTTAATTAGGAATTCCCTGCAGAGAAAGTATTTTTGTTAATCGGATTTAAACTTCCTAACAAAGAGCTGATGTTAATTTGGAATCTGTCTCAATACATTAATCTTTGAATTTTGATATTTTGTAAAATATAAAATTACAAACGCACTCTAATATGAAACTACATTCACACATTCCCATGTAGACACACATCCATGCAAAACATGTTGACTTGTTTTCATATAAATTTCTAAAAATGCAAAATGAAGTGCTTAATGTCTGATTCTTCTCCTTCATTTATATAAGTTCTTTCTTAAAGAGTATCTTTTTTCCAAACTTTTTATACCTGTAAATATTGGCAATTTGCTTCATATAATGGGATATTTAGCAATTATTTAGAATTTTTTGAAAGAATATTTTATTATTCTTACCAAGTATTATTACATATAAATGCATAAATAATATCTAATATATGGCATGAATAGCTAATTCTGTTATTGATAATAAGTAAAATTTATAAATAAAATAATTTATTGACTATAAAGTTTTTTAACTACTTTAACTTTTTTTAATTGTTAAAAATTTTAACCATCAAATTTAACTATCATCGTAAAATATGATAGTTACATTTTTTGAAAATCTAATTCTTTTAAGAAAAAGTAAGGGACATAAAAATAAATATTTTAAAAGAATTGGTAAAAACATTTATATTAAATAAAAAATAAATTATTTTATTTAAAAAAAGTCTTAAGATACGTGCCAAAATAATATTTTAATATTTATTAGAAACTTTTTGTTTATTTAATTAAATAATATTATTTTAGTTTAAGATAATTAACCAAATACCCCTTATTATACCTATATTTCAACAAATATGAAAGTTAATGGACCAGTTGACTTTCCTGTGTTTTGTGCCTAGAGTTTTGCTCTACCAGTTAGTGGAAGTAACCGGATGCGAGTCTTTGTAATTTACAGAAGAAGAGATTAAGCAGACCTCCTAATAATAGACCTGCAACCCCTAGAGGTATCATTTTACCTCGAGGACATTGCGATCAATACTTATTTAACGTGCATATTCGCATTTAATGAATTCGACAGATTTTCGGTTAAGCTGGGATTCTAACTCACTACTTACGATAGTGAAAACGACTACCAAACATATCAGACCATCTCAACCAAAATGAAAGTTGAAACTATTGAAGGCACATGAACTACGAAATTAGTTTTATTCACAATATTACAAATAACACATTTAACATTTCAAATTATTAAATTGAACAGATAACACAAATCAATCTATTGTTCTTAATAAGAAATTTTACATCTGCTACATTGAGATTAAGTAATGTCAAATGATGAACTTTGATTTTTTTTCTATTTTTAGATTTTTAATCAATTATTTGCTGATGTATATTATCATATAGTTTAGCAAATAATTTATATGCATATGAAACATTAGCAAATAATATATGACCTCCACATGTTCATGAAGTTCTTAATTGGTAATGAGTCAGATGTTCTGGCGTATTTGTACACATTTGCATCTGATTAATAAGCATGAGCATCTGAGTGTATTTTGTAATGTTAAAAAATTAATACATGTGTATTAGATTATACTAATTTATATTAATTTTTTATTAATTAATTACTATTAATTAACCTAATTGTTAAATATGTTTTCGTAGTTTCGTGTAGAAAATTTAGAACATAATAAGATATGGCTCATTGTCCAAAAAGCTCTGCACACCACCTAGAAAGAACACCACCTAAAATTTTTCTTTTCCGAAAAAATAGAATAATTTAATTTTGGTCACAGATATTTTTGCAAACGTATTATATTATTTTTTTTAAAAATTTTTACCAAATCCATACTTGTGATGGAAACGTGTAAATCATTTTTTTTTGGTCTTACATTTGTAAATACTCCAAAATTTGTTGTTATTAACAACAAAAAAAAAACTTTAAAAATTAAAAATCTTCATCAATTATTAAAGATCAAACGTGAATCATAAAATCTCTTTATCAAAATAAATTTCAGCAACTAAAATAAAGAAAATTGGTTAAAGGATATTTGTAAACTATGTAAGAAAAAGAAACTAATATCTGTTGGGCATTTGGCTTTAAAAATGAGAGTTAATAATTCAGAGTTACCCATGTCTCCTCCAAAAAATATTTCCTTTGAATAAAATTTTTAAATATTAGGACATCAGATATTTTTATTTTATCGAATCATTTGTATTCTAGATATGGAGATTTTTTTTTTTTTTTTTTTTTTTTTTTTTTTTTTTTTTTTTACAAATTTTCTGTCAGAACAAGTACCTGGTGTAGAAATAATGGGTTGGTTAACGATGATTAATGACATCGGGGTGGAATAATGATTGTAGAAAAATCATGTATCGTAAAAATGTGGGACCATTTGGAAGAATCAGTTAAGTAGTGACTTAATTTTGTTCGTGTTATCTGAAAGACATGATATCAGTTTACGTGCTGTAAGATTTGCCCACATATTGGAAAGTGAATTTGGCATTTTATATGACATTTTTACTTACAAATACATTCCAAAGTGCTTAAATTTTATGTATTTTAATCCTTTTTAATATTCTTCTTTACGTGTATATAAGGTTTATACAAACATGAGTCACATTATGGTTCACATTTTTCAAGTTTTTTTTAGATAAATATCAAACCTGGTTACACAAATTGTTTGTCATTCAATAATTATTAAAATGTAACTGGGAATACTGATTTAAAAGGAATATAATGAATACAAGCATACAATGAGTACTGAGTTAAAAGGAAATTAATGAAAAATGTTTGGTTAATAATTTTAACAATAAAGTATACTTCAATGGAAGAAATATTATTGTTAGTGTATTCTTCCACAAAAGTATATTTTTTGAGAAAATTCTCACTCCAGAGTATTTTACCCCAAAAGAATAAATTTGAAATAAAAAATATGGGAATTTAACAAATCACTTGCTTAGTTTGAAAAGAAGTAATTTATTTTTTAAAGTTAACTTTATATATATATATATATATATATATATATATATAGATATGTAGATAGATATTTACCATTTGGAGAAAATCCTTAATATGTTTTATGTGAAAGAATCAATACCAAGAACACTAATGTTATTAAATATCAAATAAGATAAATGACTAAGTATATTATGATATTATCAAACAAATGATACTAAAAATATTAAAATAAGGAATCTTCTCATATAATTTTATTCATAAGTCAATTAATTGTTGTATGAATATCAAATTCCATAAACTACTTTTTATTATTAGCAAAATTATAATCTTGATTAAAAATAAGACTTTAATTTTTATTAATCCCTAAAACAATTTAACGATATCTATATACATATATATATCTATGTATATACATACGGTACTTTTTTCTAGGTGTATGTATTAATTATATAAAGGATTACTTGCCTAAAATATACTTTCAATGTAACAATATTTCACATTCAACTATATTTTAATAATTGTTCTTATAAAATTCTATAGATAAGACATATTATCTTATTAGATTCTATTAGTTTGTAATTTCATGTGCATTCAATGTAAATTAATAGTTTGGTTTTATAATATATTTGGATTAAATTTAGAGTTTTAATAGCTCTTTTGACGTTCTAGTTTAAAGCAACATAAAGTAAAAAAGATTGAAACAAGGATTCATTTTACGCGTTTTTAAATAATACGATTTTTATATTCAAATTTTTAAATGTCTTATTCATAATTTACCTGTTATAAGTCAGACTTTTAAATTAAAAAGCATTAAAAAACAATTAATATTAAAATGCATGGTAAAATGACAATAGAAGTTCTATTTGATTATAATAATGACTAACTGCATAATTAAGGGGGCAGTCAGAATCTTATTGCATAAAAATCCAGATTTTAGTTAAATACTTTAGTTTAATTGACTTTATTATTATATAATAAATTACTAGATATAAAATTCTCATCGAATGCTTTATTTAAACATTATTTTCTAACGGACACAAAAAAAAAAAACACTATTTTACACTAGAGAAGAAAATTAGAGAATGATGTAAATACGTAAAGACCTGGATATTCTTTAGTATAAATTAGCAAGTTATACACACAATTCAAATTTAGTAAAATAAATACAGTTATAAATGTTATTTATATTGTTTAAGAAATGTGAAAAGTCATCCAGTTTAATAACAAAAGCTCACGGCAATTATAAGGAATTTATTTTTATGATATTCAAATAGAAGTTATTTCATATTAAATAAAATGTCAGCTTCTGTTATTTCAATGGTATGCCGTATCTTTTAAAATGCTACAATTAAGACTGTTTGCGTCATTGAAGATTTGATAAATTCTGTAAAATAAAATCAAACATTTTAATTCAGATATAAGAATATAAAAAGCCTATTATATTTAAACGTTTTGAGCATTTTGCTTGTTATATTATATTTTTCTTCTGATATGAATGAAAATTTTTATACTAAATAAAACCAGTATGAATTGTTATAGTTAAGCACATACAATACTGACTGGACATATTAATACACTTATTATTTGAATGCTAAGAATGTCAAGTCTCTATTACTTTTCTAAAATAATTTAAAATATAGCATAAAATTCAATTGTATTTTAAATTAGTTTTTAACTACCTAGAAATGTAATAGTCGCTATTCTACACTACTGGCCATTAAAATTGCTACACCAGGAAGAAATACAGATAACAAAATTATATTTATTGGACAAATATATTATACTAGAAAAAACAAGTGATTAAATTTTCAAAAAATTTGGCTGGAGAGATACTGAGAAATCAGTACCCAGAACAACCACCTCTGGCAGTAATAACAGCAGTTATACGCCTGGGCATTGAGTCAAACAGAGATTGGATTGTATGTACAGGTACAGATGCCCATGCAGCTTCAACACGATGCCACAATTCATCAACCGTAGTGACTGGCGTTTGGTGACGAGCCAGTTGCTCGGCAACCATTGACCAGAAGTTTTCTATTGGTGAAAGATCTGGAGAACGTGCAACAGCCGAATATGTTCCGTATCAAGGTCAACAACATGTGGTCGGGCATTATCCTGCTGAAACGTAGGGTTTCGCAGGGCTCGAATAAAGGGTAGAGCCACGGGTCGTAACACACCAGAAATGTAACGTGCACTGTTCAAAGCACCGTCAATGCGAACAAGAGGTGACTGAGACTTGTATCCAATGGCACCCCATACCATCACGCAGCCATGGTCTTAGAGCTGAGAGTCCATGCTGCTGCAAACGTCGTCGAACTGTTCGTGCAGACACTTGTTGTCTTCCAAACGACTCCATTTCTTGACTCACGGCTCGTGACGTGGTTGCACCATCCATTACGGTCATGTGGATAATATGCCTGCATTCTCGGCTGCTAGTGATAGGAGGCCGTTGAGATCTCGCATGGCGTTCCGTATTATCGCATGGCCATCGATTCCATATTCTGCTAACAGTCATTGGATCTCGACCGACGCGATCAGCAATACTGCGATAAGATAAACCGCAATCCCGGTACGCCCCAATTCGACATTTATCAAAGTCAGAAACGTGTTTGTACGCATTTCTCCTTCTTACACGAGGCATCACAACAACTTTTCACCAGGCAACAACTTTCAAATGCAATTTGTGTATGAGGAACCGGCTGAACAATTTCCTCATTGAAACACAATGTAGGTGTCGCTACTGGCACCTGCTTTGTCTGAAAGCGCTGAAAAACTACTCATTTGCATATCACAGCACCTTTTTCCTTTCGTATAAATTTCACGTCTGTAGCATGTCGCCTTCTTGGTGTAGCAATTTTAATGACCAGTAGTGTAATATATATCTGGAAAACAATTGCAAAAATTTTTATTTATAAAAAAAATAAATTATTTTACACTAGTTACCCAGAACTAATATTGTAAGAAAATTATATATTGTAAGACTTCGGTATTTCTGTGTATAAAATTGATAGGAATTGCAAAATTATTGTTAGGAAACTATTGTAAACTTATTATAACTATCATATTTCTTAATTCAAGAAAGCTTATGTATATATTACTATTAATTTCTGGTTATGACATTGAATATTGTAAGTTTTTCTGGGTTGTTTAAAAGAAAAAAGCATATTCTGTATAAGCATATTATGTTTTATTTTGATACACATTATTACAGAGCATAAAATCACATGTAGCCGAATTATTATTTAATATTTTTAGATTAAAATTTGTACACATATATCATTGTTCTATGTTTAATGTTCTAATATAAATGAGATTGTGTAATTCATAATATAAAATTAACAAAATCAATTTTTTATAAATCTCTTTTATGCTTCTCTTTCATTTGTAGTTTTTGGATTTTAATTTGCGCACACATATCATTTATATTATTAAAAGAAAATCTTGATTTTTATTCAGAAGTCAAACTTAATTAAAAGATTTTCTTCTAGCTCGAAATGAAACAAATGAATATTAATTATTACCTCTTGAGTAAACTTGTCAATAAGAACTGTTTCCTCTCCTTACTTTGAATAATTAATTTTCTAATATTAATACAAAAAATGACTCTTTCCATTTAATTAGATTCTTAATGCGAAAAGAGTAACAAATTGAATGAGACATCTTAAATAATATAATTAAAAGAAAGTACTCAGGGTTTTCAATTGAAATATTTGTTAAATCCTTCCGTTTGATTTAACAAAGGGAATGATTTAACAACCTAAAACTTTTGTGAATAGTTATCTCTAATTCAATTCAGAAAAATAAATAGGAAATATATAGTTTTCAGTTATGTAATTTGGATTTATTAAAAAACTTAAAATTTAAAAAATGGGAGTATTAGGTTCGTAAAATGCTTATATGATAATTTATTTAAGATAAAAAAATATAAATAGAAAACATAAAATTTAATATAGGTTTTATCTAATGGAAACATAGTTAATTATTTCTCTTAACAAGTGTGATAATTTATATAAAAAGCAAGTAATTTAATGGTGATAAATGAAAAAAAGATAATAATAATCGTTGTGATAAATGAAAAAAAGCTTCTAATATGAAATTTTAGTTTTTTTTTCTTAAATTACTTAAGTTATTGTTTAACAGAAATTATTTTATTTTCTATTATTGTTGATATATACACTACTGGCCATTAAAATTGCTACACCAAGAAGGCGACATGTTACAAACGTGAAATTTTTACGAAAGAAAGAAGGTGCTGTGATATGCTAATGATTAGCTTTTCAGCGCATTCAAACAAAGCAGGCGCCAGTAGCGACACTACATTGTGTTTAAATGAGGAAATTGTTCAGCCGGTTCTTCATACACAAATTGCATTTGAACGTTGTTGCCTGGTGAAAAAAAGTTGTGATGCCTCGTGTAGGAAGGAGAAATGCGTACCAGCACGTTTCTGACTTTGATAAAGGTCGAATTGTAGCGTGCCGGGATTGCGGTTTATCTTATCGCAGTATTGCTGCTCGCGTCGGTCGAGATCCAATGACTGTTAGCAGAATATGGAATCGATGGGTTAAGGACGGTATTACGGAACGCTATGGGGGATCTCAACGGCCACCTATCACTAGCAGCCAAGAAGACAGGCACATTATCCGCATGGCCGGAATGGATCGTGCAACCACGTCACGAGCCGTGAGTCAAGAAACGGGGTCGTTTGGAAGACAACAAGTGTCTGCACGAATCACCTGGCGTGATGGTATGGGGTGCCATTGGATACACGTCTCGGTCACCTCTTGTTCACATTGATGGTGCTTTGAACAGTGCACGTTACATTTGTGGTGTGTTACGACGCGTGGCTCTACCCTTTATTCGAGCCCTGCGAAACCTTACGTTTCAGCAGGATAATGGCCGACTTGACGATATTGCCGGTATTGTACGGACCTTCCTTGATACGGAACATGTTCGGCTTTTGCCCTGGCCAGCTCGTTCTCCAGATCTTTCACCAATAGAAAACGTCTGGTCAATGGTTGCCGAGCGACTGGCTCGTCACCAAACGCCAGTCACTACGGTTGATGAACTGTGGCATCGTGTTGAAGCTGCATGGGCATCTATACCTGTACATTCAATCCAATCTCTGTTTGACTCAATGCCCTGGCGTATAACTGCTGTTATTACTGCCAGAGGTGGTTGTTCTGGGTACTGATTTCTCGGTATCTATCCAGCCAAATGCTTTCAAAGTTTAATCACTTGTTGTTTCTAGTATAATATATTTGTCCAATAAATATCATTTTGTTATCTGCATTCCTTCCTGTTGTAGCAATTTTAATGGCCAGTAGTGTAATATTCAAAGAATATTTTTAAATAGTTTAAGAAAATATTATGAGAATTTTGAGGGATATACCGATTGTAAATTGAATCTCCTAAACTATATTTAACTATTGCTTATTTTGAGAGCAGGAGACTATGTGAGCAAAGACAGATTTTTCACTTTATCCACGTGTTTGGGTAGATATGATTGGACGTGTCCTGTGTAATGAATGGGAATATTATCCATCAATGAAAAGTTCCATATCTTGATGACTTAATATATATATCTGAGGGGAACACGATCAGATAAATTTCTTTATACTTTACTGAAATCATTTTTCTCATCAGGGGTATGTTTGAGTGAGCAGAAAACCACTACTTGGGTGTAAAAGTTTATGTATGCCATGACAGCATCACCTCCATACTTGACAGATGGAAGGATAGTGTCATAATCATATGCTTATACAGGTATTGTCTACATGTGCACTTAAACAATTGGGGGGGGGGATCTGAAATAGACTCATCGGTTCATGCAACTTTATCCACGTATGGAGGGACAAATTTTGTGATTAGAGCACAACTGTGAGTAAAGTGGAATTAATATATTTACCAAATGATTTAGAATTGCTACTCAGCAATAAACGTAATGATTATAAGGGTATATGTTAACTATGATTATTGACGCGAAGTTTTATTGTCACATTATCAGCAGTATTCTTTTATACATAACAATTCGCTGTAATGCCGTTCAATTTCTTTTCTTCAGCTTACTTTCACCATGCCTAGTTTGTTCGGGCATTTTGAGGAACTTTTAAAATGTCGTGAATTCCTCCGATGCCTCTAGAAATGCTTAAAAGCTTGGATACTTCAGTTACAATTGTTCCTGCTGGTCAAAATGCAAAAATGTGGTGCCTTTGAAATTCTGTAAGATTTTACTTTTAAGCTTTTCTCCAAAAGTAAATATGTTTAATAATACGCAGAAGTTGCATTGTTCTACAATTAAATTTGTATGTTTAATATTATATCATAGTACATTTTTAAATGTAAATTTTAACCACATATACTTTCTTTTTTTAAATAGTGGTATTTTAATGTATATAGTAAGGAGAAGATGCGGCCAATATTAAAATATAGTAGAGAATTTTACGTTATATAGTATTGAATCTCTCAGTCTATAATACTTCACCTACTATATTAATATAAATTCGTAAAAATTAATTAACGCGTAATATCATTTTAAAAGAGTTTCTATCTGATTTAATATCTAACTAAAATAATTATTAAGTATAAAAGACAAAAGAAAATGTAGTTCCCTTAAAACATAATATTACTTTCATAAGAAATATTCATTTAGGAACAACTAGTTATACTATATATATTTTTATATGTATAACTGAAATATATGTCATTAATGATCATTAAAAATACTAACTCTTTTCTACATAAAAATATCCAAAATATAATACTCTTGAATACATTTCGAATACTGGAAGAATAGTTTGGAAACGCAAAGACTTAAGGAAATAATATACGACTACGTACTCAATAAATCGTGTGACCTTCATTTGGAATAAAAGGATAGAAACTCGTCTCCTGAACAGTGATTAAACCGCTTTCTTTAGTAAAACGGAGTAAAGCATCAGCAAACTCAGGGGATTTACGAAAACCGCATCAGTGCGTGATATTTTCGCGAGATGAAGATGCTTTTCCCCAGTGCACATCATTCGCTTCTGGGAAACACCGAATTAACAACGTGAGCTGAGAGTTCCACTTCAAAGATTTTTTCACCTGTCTTACCACCAAAGTAATCGATCTAACAAAGGTGAGGCTGAATATTAATTGCAGAAAACCAGAATTTTTAGAGAGTTAGAAATGATGTTATTTGCAGAGAATCATTAACAAAATTGGTTGGTTATTCACGTGATATCGAAATTATTTTTGTAAAGCTTGCTCCAGAAAATCAAACCTCATATATTTCTTTGGTGAATATTTCAATATGATATGTTTCTTATTTAAGTAAAGAAAGACATTAATGATGATTATGGATAGAATAACAGTATTTAATTTCAGTATTTAGTGTTAAAATTATAAGTGGAAGTTTATCTACATATAATTGATTAAAATAAGAAAGGCATCTTTTGTAGATTTTCAAACTTTTTTTTATACTGGTGAAAATGAAGCATCACTTCTTAATGCTGCTGATAACGCATCTCCTGAATTTTGAGGAACAGAATTTAAATTAACACATTATAAAAGAACAAAGTTTCAAGTGCGATTAACATATATACATTTAAACGGGTTCTTTAAATTTAGTTTAAAATTTCATAACCATTCTTAATTTGCAATGCATATTCAAATTATTTACAGTAAGAAGTTTAAAAACTTAATTTGCAGCATATTTCCAAATATTTTTGAGTTAACATCTGAAGAGATTGTGGTTTTATATTTAAAAGTTCTTGTGTTCGAATCCCTACTTTGTTTAGACGTTAGTGATGGCAAATTAAACCATAAGAGTCGGTCTAGTTAGAATTTTTATGCAAACGCTGATCGTTGAGTGACATATAAATATATATATATATATATATATATATAT
>JAPDSC010074978.1:32026-45777 GCA_026290005.1 Latrodectus geometricus | reverse complement strand
GTATAAGCAGAGTTATATCTATATATGAGCAAACAATAAATGAGTGGACATATGTAACTATAAGGTAAACAAGAACATTCTTGCCATTTTGAATGACCCAAAAATGCATGACTTACAGAAAGTGTAGCCAATTATTAGTATTCCAAATAATCACTATATTCATTCATCACTTTCTGCCAATGTGTCTCCAGTTGTAAAATTCATTTGCGGCAAACCTCGAGATTTTAGACACTAAGAAGTACATAAGTGCTTGACTCCATTTTATTGTTAAACATTTTCCCCGAAAGTCCAAGGTATGGAATAGATGGAGAATTGATGGTCTACGTCAGGTGAAAAAGCAGGATAGCACAAAATCTCCCAACCAATATTGAGTATAGTATTCTTGCCCAACTACGTGACATGTCACCGCACATTATTGACCAAGAGCAGTACATCCTTGCTATTAAATTGTGCTGGCCAATTGATACAAGTACAAGTCTGTACTGATCGTTTGCCTAGTTGGTAGCAGCTCAATATAAATCACTTGATGACTAGTCCATCAGACATAAAGTATAAATTTGCGTGGGTGCAGAGGAATAAATCTCCTGACCTGAATGTGTGAAATCAAAGCCGTGTCGTACATTAATACACAGTACTCATGTCACTGAATATGCCAAACACTTGTGTTTGACACATTTGGTAACGTGAGGCAGCAACTGATAAGATCATTTTGAAGTCGTTAAGCAAAACACACCAAAAGAGCTCTTTAAACATATCCATTTCTCTTTGCTACTGTATGAATTACAAATGACGAATGTAAGTAGTGGACTTGCTTTTCCTTCATTCAATGACAACTCGGAAACACCAAGAACTTTCTTGTTTACCAAGTAATTTTAAAAATTTATGTAAAACTACAATGTTATTTAAATATATATATATATATATATATATATATATATATATATATATATATATATATATATGATCGATAGACAATAATTTAATAAACTACTTAATTAGTATTAAGATAAACATCTTGATTAAAATATAAATTTCATAAAATTTTAATGAATTTCAGCTTTCACCCTTTCCATAAAAATATTTAAATTCAAAGATAGTTGAATAAGTGTCTCACAAAAAGGTTTTTGGAAGTATTAAAAAGAATTGCTGATAATATGCCTTTTAATAAACTTCAAAAACTTCATTAAACTTTTGAGTTTTATTTCATAATATTCTTATTTAATCAATATTAAAATATACTAAAATTTTGAATATTCTTTTGAAAAATACTTTATTTACAAATTGAAATATTTAACGTATTTAAATTATTTAGATTAAACAACTATTAATAAATGTAGATTTATTAAAACGTGCTTTGATATCCAGTATCGCTTCATAAATTTATAACGCTATATGACAAAATATTACAAGGAACTATAAGTCTAAAGAAATTTTTCATCATCCCTCGTATAGTATCATAAAAATAACAAACATTAATAATTTCAGCATTATCACAATGGCTGAAACTCTTAAAATAAATATCTTCGAGCAAGAAATACTATAAAAAAACTTCAAAAATATAATTAGAAGTACATTGAAATAAAATATTTTTGCATCATACTTATATAGCTATACATATTTTTTCGGATATATGTATATGTATTTGGATCTTGAATATATAAGACTTATTTTATTAAGAATTAAGAAATTCGTTTATGAACGTTCATAAGAATAATCTTTTTTTTTTCAAAATTTGAAGATGATAAAATTTATAAAACTATACCAGTTTATAAAAACTCATTAAATTATTGAGAAGGAAAGAAATAGGAATATTATATCATAAAAAATTAATTTTGATCATTAAAATTGCTGGAAAAAGCCATGAATTGAAAACTGATTATATCTTAATATTAAAGACTTTTCTAATTACATATCTAAATATGTTTTTTGAAAATTTACTGTTTGAGTAGAAAATATGAACTTATAAAAGAGTCATAGAATCCTTATTTTTACCTTATAAAGATGTTTTATTTGAAATAATGAAAAGAAAACTTGGTTTAAAATTAATTATATTTTAAATTTAATTCTAGTATAATAATAACTGACAATTTTCCTGCTGTACATTAAATTTTAATGTGTTACATCTAAATTAAGTATTTGTAAACATAAAACCCTCAAAAATGCTTATTTATTTGCAATCTGTAAAATTACCATTTGATAACAAATACACATTAAGATAATTTAAAAATACTGGATATACTAATTTCACAGACAATTAAAATATTTTAATTATCTTGAACTTCAGTAAATGTAAAATAATAAATTATGAATATTTTACATATACGAAAAATTCTATATAATGAGTGAGTTAAAATTATGAAGATCAATATACATACACTAAATTCAAATTAGATACAACCCAAAATCTATTATACAATTATATTTAAACCGTGAAATGAACATTTAATTTTCCACTAAATGTACTTCAATATCCTCAAAAATTGGAATACCAGTTAATTTAAGTTGTTCATTGATGAGATTAAAACTATTCAACTTTTAGTATACAAAATACGTTAAAATTTGAATACTTAATATGCTTAACATTATTGAACTAATTATAGAAACTTATGTATGAGTTCCTCTTACTAATACTAAATTACATTTCTGTCATTCTCTATTCAAAATTTAATTGAAAATTTTATTCTCAACACAAAAAGATGCATATTTAAAACCAGGAAATTGAGACGCAGTTATTTTAATAATTTGCCTGAATTTTTAACATTCATTTCAAATTAATTAATTCACCAATATATTTTGTATATTATATTTAGAATTTCGTAAATGTTCATTTTATTTTCAAAGTTTCAAGACAAAGATGTGTTTCAAAAATAATATTGTATTTATTTGAAAATAAAAGCACAGTTTAAAAATTAAAGTGAAATATCACACAATTTGCGCTTTCTTTTTCAAAAATATAAGTAATAGTTAATTAAGTATTTTCAAATTACATACTCTAATCAAAATTTTATCGAAAATGAACTTTCAAAACAAATAAAATTGATTTTCTATGAAAAAACAATTAAAAAACAAATTTCAAGAAATACTTCTTGCATCTTTTACTCGTTTTTTCTTTGTTTCCATTTATTTATATACAGAGAATAAATAATTTTAAAGTCTTTATGAAACATTTTCGAAACATCTTTATATATCCCATCTTGTTTTTATTATAAAAAATTAAATATTTATGGATATTCTTTTTTACAAAAATAATGGTGAAATATTAGGTTATAAAAATAAATGACAAAATTTATTTTAAAAAAATTGGATGCGATACATTTGGTATCAGAGCAATATAGTAATATTTAATACATGAATAGAAATTAAATATAGTTGACAAGTATCAAATAAATGATATTTTTTATATAGATAGAATTAGATATTGTTATTAATTTCATTTATTAAATCATAAAATCTTTTTTATGTGTGAGGTTGAATATTTTGTTTCTTTAACCATTCTTCAACTAAAAATTTGGAAAATTAAAAAAATTACATTTAACAAATAATATTATATAATTAGTATTTAATTTGAATTATAATTTGTATTTAATTTATTTTGAGATTAAAATGCTTAGTTCAAAATACCGTGATTATTTTATCGTATAATTAGAGTGCAATTAAGAACTATTACTCTTAACTCTTTCTTACTGGAAAAAGCATTGAATATTCTTTTATTGCAAAATTAATTCAACCTATCAAGCTATATTCTATAGAAAAAAGGTTTTCCAAAACTTTCCCCACTACAAATACAATGAATATTGCTTAAGTATAATTTCAGAAGTTTTTTTTTAATGTTCAAAAACAGAAAAAAAAGTTTGCTTCATTTATCTATAAATATTACAAAGCATTAGAAAAAAAGATTTCGTCACAATATATATATAATATTTATCAGATAATCCTTTATTTCTTTATATGCATTAAAGAGTAAAAGATTTCCTCATAATTTTTTTTGGATTTCATTGAGATTCAAAGATACTAGTTTTTAACTCAATATATTGTATTATAAATTGATTAAAAATGAAGTCTAACTCAATTATTTGATATTTTTATTGTAATTATAGCTTAATATAACATAATTATTTAAAAATTTAATATCATGTTTTACTATAATTTTACGTATGTTAACAAATAAATATTTTGTCATCCCAATTATAAAACCTTTGCAGCATACGTTTAATTTATTTTCCTAAAATAAATGTTTATCTTAGTCAAACATTATAAATTAAAATTTATTTAGATAAGTAAATTTTTAAAAAATTATACATAAGTCTAATCATTTTAATTTATTGATTCCGCGAGATTTTGTAGTTGATATACACTGTAGAAACAACATACTTCGTTAACGAAAAAAGTAGTTTTGGCCTAGTACAAAAATACATATCGCCATCTTATGATGCATGTTTAATTTTTATAAAATCTATTATGTATTTCAAATATATTTTTAAAGTACTTTTGTAAACAACATTATTTTTTCTTAAGAGAACAAACTGTCAGGGTTATAAATTGATTATATACTTTACATTTACTTAAAGCAAAAGAATGAACGCTTTAGTTCTTCTTTGAAATATAACAAAGATGTGTAGTTAGGCTGTCAAAATGAAAATAAACTAAAAATTATTTTTCAGACTTTCTTTAAAAAGCACAATTTAATTTGCATTATAAAAAATAAATGATTAATCAATGAAAACGATTTATAAAATAAATATTTTGGTACATTTTTCTTGGATAAATGCTCAAGTCAATTAATTTTACAGCTTAAGAAAAACCTGTAAAACTTTCTCATTAAATTTTTATTACTTAAAATTGAAAAGATACTGTTAAATAAATCACGAAGCTTACACACACATTCACGATTTTATTTTACCTTAGCACGTGTTGTGAAAAATGTAAAAAACGTCTTATCAACTTACTATAAATTTAAAAATTATTCTAATCTTTTGCCTGATAAAAATACAAATATTATCTAATGTAAAGGGGTATATAAGAATGTTATAAATTTAGAATCTATATATATTTTTTGTAAAGTAGTATATATACATGCATTTCTTCATGACTTAGATTTAAATTTATTTTCAAGTTAAAGTTTCCGAAGTAGAATATAAATTTAAAGTTGCTTTAAGTTATTTTATGAAGGCACATTATATAATATGTAAAACAAACGCTTAGAAAAAATTTATTGTTAATGCCATGTATTTTTGAGTATTAACTCTGTATGCCAAGAAAGAACATTTAACCAGACGGTTTTATCTAAAAAAAGCAACAATACAATATCCTCTTTCCATTGTTTGAGAATTATAGGATCAAATGGATATAATTTTATTCCAGCTATATAGTTACTATTTTTTCTTTATAAGGCTCCTGTTTCCTTTATATATTTAAAGCAATGATTAATTCTCATCTTATCTTAATTTTATCTTATTAATCATTATATTTTAATATATTATATAATATCATAATAGTATATTAATGAAATAAACACAGAACTTCGTAAAGAAATAATTTATGTTGAATGTTTATTTTTAAATAATCTCAAAAAATAAATATTTATGAATTTAAAGTTAAATTTTTTAAATACTTATGTTAACTTCTCTAGAAAATAACTTAAAATTGGAAAATGTTGACAAAAAAAGGGAAATTAATAGGGAGAATACAAATTTAAATATTTCATTTCTAAAATACTTAAAAGTAAGCTCTGAAAATCAAAGAAAGATAATGAAAAATGCATTAGTTAATTTATATTTTAAGTTAGAAACTTTGAAAATAATTAACTAATCAAGAATTACTTTTTCAAAGATAAATAAGATAAGGGTAAAGCATTTTTAAAGCGTATTTTCTCTTATTTTGTATTACTTACTAAAGTGTATCTTCTTTTTTGAGCCGTATTTCTTTCCTCTTCAAACACATGGTATACAGTAAGGTACTGTTTGAAATTTTATTTCCTTGCAAAGAGTTTTAGTAAAGCCTCTTAATTATTTGGTATTTAATATTTAAAGTATTTTTGAAGAAAAATTAATCCCAAAATTAATTTTTAAATTAAAGTTCTTAACAGTTCTCTTTGTATTTTAAAAATACATAACGTTATATATTATAATTAATAATAATATCTAAAATCGGAATTAAATTTTAAAATAAGAGATAACTTTTTTGCAATTTATGATAAATAAAGAGTTTTGCATAACATTTATGATAAGTTAAGAGTTATTAATAATATTTCATAATGTGAAGGAAAATAGGATACCTCAATATCACAATGAGAAAATTATGCATGACGTATGGAATCCCATTTCTGTTAAAAATTACTCTATTACTTTTTATAATCTTATTTAAATACGATTAGTTACACTACTGTGACATAAATTAACTCCTAACTAGTACAGACCAACTCTAAAATAAGTACTGGCAGGTACGCTTTTGCAATATTAATGTCCATTAAATAATAAATTAAACCGGATTACTTGTTTTGAAATTTGAATGAGTAGATATAAATACTGGTTTTTTGGATTTTTTTAAAATTTACATTTCTTATTTAAATTTTGTAAAATATTTTAGTTATTTGGTACTTTTCTGCAAAGTTATTGTATATTTTAATGTATATATCAAATGTAAAGCCTTTTGTGCAAAAATACTATATTTCTTTCTGTATTTATATATTACATTACATTAGTATTTGATATTAATTTTTATAGTATTGCATCTCTGAAATCTGTTTTTGATTTACATTAATTAAAGAAGAATCACACTGAATTTTATCAGTACAAAATAATTTATTTCAGCATTTATTTCTAAAATGTACTTTTCAGAAGATAATGAAGATTATTTTCTGCAAACTAATTTTAATAACTAGATAATTCAATGATTATTTGTTACCTTGTGTGAAGTGAAGAAGAAATAGTAATTCATTTACAGTGTAAAATATATTTCAATTCATATGTTAAAATTAGGTTTAAATCCAAGAACATTCGAGCTTTAAGACCAAAGTACTGCAAAATAATGATCAACTGATTTAATTTTCTTTAAAAATATTGATATAATTTGTGTGATCTGTTTATTAATATCTAAATCTCTCGCGTTAATAAGATCTCAAAAATATATGATAACAAAGTCTATAGTATTATTTTGCATCTTAGTTTTAAGCTAAAGCCCAAAGTAAAATAATAATTTAACGTCTGCAATATATCATTTTCTAAGAAGATGTTTTATAAATGGTGAAACATTATCACTCCCAAAATAGATTAAAACATCTCAACACCTAAATAATTAACCGCAACTCTGTAAATATATTTTATACTAGCTGTACCCGCCGGCGTTGCCCGTGCATTTAGAAAATGCAGATAAGTGAATAGCGCAGGAATAGTAGTGTAGGACACGTAGACTGTCTCTCTCTCCCCCCCCCACACACAACATTCCCCGTCGATAAAAAGGAACAATATATCCTAAATATTTTAAACGGAAAATTTTCCAAAAGATGGTCGCCAGAATTGTTTCTCAAAAGGAGCTGGTACAACCCCGGAATCAGCTATCGGCGAGCAGCGATCTCGAGAAGAAGTTTTATAAATAATTTTTTTAAAATTTTTCTAATTCAAAAATCGAAAATCGGGCTTCGAGGTCTGGTGGCCAGCCCCCTTGTGCTTCCGTGTAAAAAATTCCAGGTCCCTGCGTGCGATAGATTTGGCTGGAGAGCTCGGTCAGACAAACGGACAGACACATTACACTTGCTTTTATTATTATAGATTTCTGATACTCTTGCAAAAATCCCATATTTAATATCCATCTCTTTTTGTTTGACGAAAAATGTATTGGTCATAATAGTAGATCTAACAATATTAAGCTATTTTAAAGCTTTTTTCAAAAGTATAACTCATTTTCTTTCTGATAGATTTTTAGTATCAATAAAGTATTATTTCTAAATTAGAATGAAATAAGTAAAATAACTTGAATAAGCATCAACAGAATAAAAAAAGTATGTATGAAACAATATGTATGTAAACAGAAAAAAATAATTAACATACGTATGAAAATAAAATACAATAAAAGAGTTCCTTTAAAGGATGAATTTTTTTTTTAATTTTGAGTTCTCCACAAGCTTTGCGACACATTAGTAAATTTATAATAAGCTCAGAATTCCAAAAAATCATTTGATAGAATTTTAATACTTTCCTTTCATAAAATTTCTCTTAATTACTTGTTTTACTAGATCTAATATACAGCCATATCAACAAAATGAGTCTCCTATCATTGAATTAGATTCGATTAATTTTGTTTTCATCCAGTGACGTTAAAAAAAGTCTTCTAGAAAACTAACCACTCTTTTCGTCAAATTTATGTAGACTTTCAGATATGCTTATTAGACTGATTAAAAAAAACTCTATTTTGTCTAATTAAACAAAATCTTATTACAATTTTGCATTAAACATAAATAGAATAAAATAAAAAAGGGATGAGAGTATTAAACGTGTCATCGTTACATGAGCTTATTGAGTTATAATGCTTTCTACGGGAATTTTCTTAAGAAAGCATGTTACATTCTCCAGCAGTTTGAGAAAAGTTTAGCAATATTTGTTCATCTGAGTAATCATTTCAACATAGTTCTTCTCCAACGTATTTGAAAATGTTACTGAATACACAAACATGAATTGTACTTGAGAAGTTATCTAAGCTACATATCCATAAATGCATCTATTTATATTTTTCTTAGTTCAATGAAAGAGCTTAAGTTTCAAATACTTCTGCTGAAGATCTGATATGTTATCAGCAGCCCAATATTAAAAATATTTTTGCAACCATATATCAGTTGCACAATAATTCTATTTACTTAACTTTATAAAATCGAACCTTGAGATAATTACCAAATAGTCAGTCGGTTTGTCAAATACACGCAAATTGTTAAATTTCATACTACTTTTCACTGAGCATTGTATACATTATATAATTTACATGAAAAATTAATGCATGTAACATTAATGTCAATATTTTTTCATAAAACTCTTATAAGTGATATTTACATTTATAGAAAAATGGTTCTATTGATTACTGTCTTCGAGATATTTATTCTCTGGAAGATTTCTGGTTATAAATTAGTAACAGAGATTAACAGACCATTTCTTATTAGTTATTCTTATTGGTAATATCCAGGCATATATTTGGTGCTGCAAGAAGGGAAAATTTGTATTTATAGCATATCTTTCTTCACACTCTATGCCGAATCGATTAATAGACGTTTTTCCTGATAAAGTTTCTACTTCTTTCCTATGGCTTCCAACTGCAGTATGTGCACTTCAAAATTAATATATTTTTCCTTGTATCTCTTGTAAACATTGAATGTACTTCATATATAAATCAGATACAGACTATAACTTAATTTCTTAATGTATTTCATAAAAGATTAAATAATAATATGCAAATTTGCACTTTAAATAAATTAGTGATTACATATTACATTTCAATTTTGACAGTTTTCCTGTGTTTAACACTGCAATTAATAATATTAATGAAGAATACTCGAAAAGAGGAATGTTATTTGTGCATAATTTGTCATTATTAAACATATATAACACATTTTAATTAAATATGGATTAGATATGTTTTATACTTTGCAGTAAATAGTACATTTGCATTGAAGTCGTAAACAATTCCTAACTTAATCTTATAATACTATTTTCTATTTGAAAGATTGTGCATCATAATGTATTTCTCTATATTTTTAGAAATATAAGCTTATTCAAAAACATGTTCTTCAATAATGCTCAATCATTGCATAGGAATAATGTAATCATTTTAAATTAAATATTAATTTTAATTTTTTTCTATCGAGTATATAAATTTTCCTATAACATCTGAAATCTGATTTAACCAAATATATGTTTTTAACCTTTACTTTAAGAGCACGCAATTTTACATACAAATCTCTCAATCTTAGTTTTAGACTGTTAGATGAGTTTTTCATCCTAACAAATTGCAGTTCTCAAACAGAATGAATTAGAGATAATGCAAATTCTTTATGGAAGATTTGTTTTAAGAAACGATGCATATTATTCTTTTTTGATTTATTGCATCATAAGTTTATTGTGCTTTTTTAAGGTAATTTATTTCTCTGTTGATTTGAAAAATATTTTAAAGTTATGATGTAATTACTATATTTTGTACTTTAAAATATGCATGTGTCTAAACATAAAATTAAAAAAAAGACTTTTGTGTGTAACTAAAAAACACTAAAATTTAATTAAAATCTTATGAAACACAGAATTATTTTTGGAATAGCTTTTGCAGTTTGCAAATGTCCTGAATAGTAAATTATCAAATTGATGCCAATACTAAATGCAATGTAGGAGGAGGAAATATTTAATGTAAGTAATTAGTACCTACAAAGAACATTTTTTTCAAGTTTGGAGTTGAAATAGGTTTGGCGATAACATCCACGATAAAATTTAATATATGGTAACCTTGGTGTATGAAAAAATACAAGAACATCTTTTCAAATTATTAAAAATTAAAGGAGTATTTTATGAAAGTAAAACCGATTCCTCAGTGTTTATTTTTTGAAGTAGAGGTAAGGTCAAATTTTATTTTAAAAGTTTTTATTCTTACATTAAGAAAATATAATTGTTATCCAAATGGCCATCCATCTGTCATAACTAAAGACTTTGAATAACTTCAAGAATATTTTAGAATAATCAATTTCGAACCACCATAAAGTTTTTTTATTGTTAATTATGTAACAATAGTGATGTTTCCAATCTAGAAGATTTAACAGAAATATCTTCTCAATGAAAAATATAAGGTTTTAGTAAAGTGTTGAATAATGTATCTGAAGAAATCCCACAGATGTGTTGGTGCAAGCAAAATATAAAATAGCATTTGAAATTAGTTCCATGTGGAACCAGGTTAACCAGTTAGAATTTCAGTAGTTCCATAACAACAAAGTAACAGATGTGACCACAATTCTTTTATAAGTTGAAAAATTGCATAAGGTGAACTAAGCTGGATATAAGTTTAATGTTTAAATTACAGTTAAAAAAAGAGTGAATAACTTTTTTATTAATACTAATTTTATTAATACTTTTTAGTGTTAATAAAATTAATATTAATAAAAACTAATTAAAATTAAATTTGTATTAATAAAATAAAACATTAAAAATTATTTAACAAATCAAAAGTAAATTGTACTAAATAAATTAATTTAATTAATTTTCGAAAATTTTTTATTTAAAATAAAATTTTTCACTGTTTTATGTGCATATAATTCAGAATAATATTAAAATAAGAAATGCTTATGTGCTATAACATTTATCGTACCTCAATTTATTGTTATGATATGAAGCTATTCATAAATCATAAAGTAAAGTTAGTATTTGTTTGATGAGTATGATCTATTTTTGTTTGTTTAACAGTATATTAATGATAATGGATTAAAATTGTTTAAATGTATTACTTAAAATGTGAATTTAGATACACATTTAAAGCTTTAATCAAAAAAATCACTATATAACAAAAAATAATGTTTATTTCAATAGTGTATTTAATTTCGTTACAGAATGCAGTCAAGATATTCTGAATTTTAAATTCAGAATTTTCCAGAAATACTGAATTTTGAAAAAACTGTGCATTTTTTAGAACTACCAATTTAAACTACGCTTTTCTACTTACTCAAATAATTATAAATAATAATTTGTTAAAAAATGAAATTTTATTAGTTAAATATGGATATCAAAATTCATTGTAAGTAACATTTGACGCTAATAAACAGTAAAAGTTAAATTGAAATTATTTTATAGTATATTTAGGTGTTTTTATCAGTAAATAGTGTGTACTTTTTTGGCAGATGCTAAAATAATGATCACCCATATCTTATAAATTGAACATGTTAATTAATTATAAGTGATATTAGCTTCGATATCCAAAAGATTTACAAAATTAATTTTCAGTTGCTTCTGATCTAAAAGTTTTTGACGTTTGATATTGCTTTAATATTAAGATTTTACATTAAATCTTAATTATTTATAAATTTGAGAAATAAAATGTATTTACTACAGAAATTCATTTATGCTTCAAATCAAATGATGCATTTCTTTTTAACGAAAAGAACTTTTTGTAATAATAATAATGAAATATTCATTAAAATATACTAAATTTCTGAAAAAAATAATCAAACAAATAACATTAGAAATAGGGTTATAACAATAATTTTAAATAAAATTTTTTGCTTTTCACTAAATTTTAGAATTTATGAAGAAACTAAATTTACATAAAATAGTTTTATGCTTGTAATACCATCATTGGGGTGAAAGCTCAGCCTTATATTCCACCTTCCATTAATTAAAAGAAATAGGTCCATAAGACAAACTCATTTCACCTCAAATAAACTTCTCTGCTGCAGTGTAAATGAAATGGATTCCATTTACACATCCGCCCCACAAAACTGAAGTCTCTAAGGAAGCTTTAGTCTTAAGAAAGACCGAAACGAGGGAAGATTTAATTGGCTCGCCTTCTGTCTTCGACATAAAACAGAGTAGGCAAACTGAACATGGGCAGTACGGGGCTTTCGTCAGGTTATTAGTGCGTAAAAGGAAAGTTCGTATTATTAGCTATAGGAGAAACCCCTTTATTACTAAACTTGCAAAGTTAAGGGGTTGTATCCAAATTGAAATGACAACAATGGGAGACAACTGCCAATCATGTATTTATTTCTACCATGATTTATTCCAAATAATTTATCAATATTATTGGCATAAATAAATTTGAAATATTTTATTTGAGAAAAACTAAGAATCAAATGTTTTTATAACAATTTATTCACATCTAAAAAGTTTGTTTTCAAAATATGTGTAAAGAACTGTAAACACTTTTTGTTTACGGTTCATTATCAAAGAGCAGCAATAAGTGTTCTTCGTCATCCACTATGAAATCAATAATAAGTTTTTTTGCATAAAGGAGGATATTATATTAATGTATTTAAAATTTAAATTTGAAATAAATTTTAATATCGAAACAATGAATATACTTTTATATTGTCTGTAATCGTATACCGGGAAAATAACTTTAATTTGAAATATTTCAATTTCATATTTGATGTAAAAAATCTAAGAATGCCTATAAATGATTGCAAAGAGTTATTCATGCAAGATTTTTTTATTATCATCCAGTTTCTTAAATTTACCTTATTCACTTTAACTTTAAAATTATTATTTGCTAATATTATAATTTAAAGTCATATGAAAATTATTTATGATTAAAAAAACAAATCTTCAATAAATATTTGTTGAAAAAGTGAGCACACCTTAAAAAAGTTAGTATATCACAATCTAACTTTTCTTATTATGAATTACATTAGGCAAGTATCAGAACTAAGAAAAATATTAAATTAAAATACCGAAATACATTTACAAAAATTGATCCATTTTCAAATATTAACACTATGTTAGAAATCGAAACAATGGAAGACAACTAGTAAAATAGCATTTCTTAAGCAAAACAATTAAAATGAAATTTTCTCATATTAAATATTAAATATCTTGCAATAAGAACATTTTTAAAACGATGATAAAATCACCTTCTTTATTGCATCTTGTACCTCTTTTGCATACCTGGACCATCTGTTGCTGCTTTTTAGATGCAAATTAATGAAAACTGAAGAAAGGATCTTATTGAATACTTCATTATCATTAATATCATTCAAATTTTCCATAATTAGTACGAATATACTTCTTTGAATACTTTCC
>JAPDSC010074978.1:10768-24300 GCA_026290005.1 Latrodectus geometricus | reverse complement strand
TTGAATTATTTACTCATTATTTAGCTCATCTCATCTTTCTTGCTATTTTTTCCTAAATGTTTATATAATGTATGCAGTTATTCATATAAGTGATATAAGATTTTTGTACTTTGTATTAAATTGGAAAATGTTATGAGCTGAAAAATGAAATACAAATCATCATGGAAAATCAATCGATTTATTTATCAAAGTATCTCATAAAGAGTTATAATATATTCTACCTAATTTTGAGTTAGTGTGTGATACGATAACAGAAAAGTAAACCATTTTTATAGTTTACACTGAAAGGAAGTATTTACATTCTCTTAATTATTTTAAATGCCTATTTATTTTAAATGCTTTTGAATTAACATTTAAACATATTTAAGTATTCATTCTATTTTTTGGAAACCCTTTATGCAGAAATTTATTTTAGAAGAAATTGAGAGTATCTGTAAAATACAACATAAATTTTTGATAAGAATGTATACAATCCAAACTTTAAAAAGCTGCATTACTTAAAGACAAAAGATAAATTTTCTTTTAAACATCAAATTTTGTACTGCATTTTAGTTTCAAATTGTTCCAGTGATATCCTAGAATACAATACAATTGAAATTAACTCCTGGATTAGATTACTTTCTGATTTGGAAATCAGAAAGAAATCTAAAAATTATGTCAATAATTATATTTAGATTTTGAATACAGTCTTTCCTTTTTTGCAATTTATAAAAGATATTCTAGATTACTGATATGCAGTTCTATAGAAGTGACAAAGTACGATTTGAGAAAAGATCCTTTGTACAATTTTTGTAAATAACGAGTTCATTAAAAATAGAAAATAAGAGACTTATTTGATACTCATTCAAATAATTTCTATTCCCCTCTCCTATCACTAAACATTTAAATAATACTTGATGTTATATGTTAGTATTAAAAACAAAGTAAACATCAATTCCATAATTATGAACAAAATGAACATATTTTCAAATGAAAAATTTATTAAAGGTAATTTTGTGATGACTATATATTTATATAATCTTACCTATAATAACCAAATAAGAATATCTACATAATAAATGTTTAATTAATAACAATTTTACTTTCTAAAAAATTGATAATTGAAGAGTTTCAACTTTATACAGGGTGTAATAAATGAATGATAAGGTACATTCTTAATGATATAAAAATTTAAACTTGATGATGACTCAATAACTAAGTGACCATTCCTAATTTTACGAATATTTCTACTTATGCAAAGAAATTTTTTTAACTCTAGATCTTCATTTGTACATAATATTTATGTATAGAAGATTAAGAAGAAGAAAATCATCAAGACAAAAGAAACCTGTGGATTACGTTGCAGGTTTCTATAATATCTGAATTATGATAGATTAATATAATATTCTGATGTTATAGATTTCTGTTATATTCAATATAAATAAACCTAATGTAACAAAAATATATAACATCAAATAGAAGTATTATTCATGTAAAATAAAATTATGCATACATGTTTTAATGTAAGAAATATATGATTTTTAAATTACTGATAAAATGAATGGCAACAAAATTTTAATAAGCATTTAATCTTATGTTGGCTAAATTGATTTTTTATCAATAAATTCAATATTATAACGGTATTGTTACATTCCTAAAATAATGATAAAACATCATAATTTAATAGTTTTTTAAGAATTTTTATTCACAGATTATATTTCAAAAGAGTTTATTGTCTGTTTGCATTGAATTTTGGAAATATATGTAAAAAAATATAATTTCTTTATGAAAATTGGAGGCAAGATATTTGAGATAAATTACAAATAACTTTAAAGTACTGCATACATAACATGAAATGTGAATCCTCTTCAAATACGTGGAATACATCAATTCGCCAAAAGCCCTAAAGTATCTGCCATAGCAAAATTTATGTTCTTCTGAATTACTGTAAATACATGCCATTTTTCACTCAAATCTCTCAATCCCAAACTCAGCGAGTTTTCTCTTCTTATAAATTACTCTACTAAAACAGAAAAAAAGGATGCAAATCAGTGATAAAAGATTTGTATTGAATAATCTTATCAAATATGCGGTTTTTTTCACTTTTGGTCATAAATTTATCACGTTATTTTTAGGACGCTTAAAGAATAACGATTTTCTGATTTGAACTTTTATTCAAGTTCCAAAGTTAGAAATATTCTGTAATTATATTTTTCTGTTCCAGGGAAGAGTAATTTCAAAATATATATGCATATATTAATTAAAACTGATCATGTATAATAAAATAATGATTTACAAGTTAACAATACCTGAGATTCATTATTCCAGGATCTTCCTCAATTTAATATCTATTTCAGATAACATGTTAATAATCTTGTAAGACATTGAGTTTTAATAAGCAAAATAAATTAAAGCTTATTAATCTAAGCACTCGTAAACATGGAAGTAAATTTCCTTGATTGATATTAAGAAAAAAGTATTAAATTAATGTGTGATTTAAGTTCAATGGTTTTATTTATCGTAGTATGAATATAATTTAAAAAATAAGTTCATATAGTAAAATTATTGAAATACCACTGTACAATATTAATATCAACTACCTGTATAAAAGTTGTTTTAATTGTTAACTTTGTATTATTCAAGATACTTAACAGTTGCTTTAGATTTTCTTTGAAAAGAAATCTTCAGAATCTAAAATTATACTCTCAGGCTGGTAAAATATCATATTTAAATTACCAGTAAATGCTGTTCACTGCTCCAACAACTTGGTCTATATTACAGTAACATCAATTTTGAAACACCATTATACTTAATTTCACAACTCATGTGCACTAAATATAGAATGTATTACAATATTTTATTTGAATATACTATTTTTCGGAATTATTATATTCAAATATTGTGTATATAAAGATAAACTTCATGTATTATAACGGTTAAATGTTATTGAAAAGACGTTTAGTTTTATATCCACCACATTTGAAAGAAAAGTAAAATGTATATCAAAATTTACTTTTTCAAAAAGTATGTATCTCATTTTGTATTTTGAAATCTTTACATTCTATACCTTTCCAGTAAAAATTCAATTTAGAATATACATTAATAATAGCATCTTAAAATGCAGAGACCAAAGATATCGCAGCAAAATGTACTTGGTAGATAGCATATTATACAAAGAGAAAATGACTGAAATTACAGCCTCTTGTGAAGAGAAGATGATGACAAAACAAATAGTTTGTGTTGCCATCATTATTGGTGATAACCGCAACCACACGCTTCAGCCGAGAAAAGAGCCTTGGGAAGTATCTTTAGGAATAATATTCCTTGTATCTTTGACATATTTTCAGAAATGATCTGGTGCAATAATTACTTGTTGAACATGCACAAACCACCTATTTTCGTTCAAAAATTATTGTGAGCAAGCCAAAGAAGCACATTCAAATTAGAGGATAGGGAATTCTTGAACAATACGTGCCATGTGTAGTAGCGCATTATCAAATTATTATATGATGGCAGAAATCACTGAAAATATGTATCAGCTATGAATTCTAACTGCCTAGAAGAAAGCTGTTGCCTGTTCAGCATATTGGCTAAGCATACTAGAGGGATATGGTAGTATAATCCATTAAGACTCCAAACCACTATATCGTGTGCAAGATCAGTGTGGCAAAGCATAGTAAAACAGCTCAGTTGTCTCTAACTATGGTGTCACTAGACTCGAATCCAACCAATGTAGTATTGCATTCAGAAACTGGATTTATTAATGACAATGTCATTCTATTCCATTGACTGTGAGTTCTGAGCGTTCTGAGTTTATCACACCATTGGTGGCGCAAAAGTTGGTGGCTTTATTTAAAGAATAGATGAAGCAATTGATGCTTTGCGTACATTTCACTCAGCTGCAAACAATGTCGAATGTTACCAGAGACTGAATCTGCTGTGTGACGATACGTAATATGGATAAATGGTCCATCTATGCCATGAACACAATGTGTCTGTCATCATGTGAAAGGGATACAATGCGAAAGGTGCGATCAGTTATCTCTTACCACCATATCCTCCTTTATTCAGTTATTACAGATTCGTGTCATAGGTGCTTAATTTGCTCAACATTATCGTTGATTTCTCTGAAGGATAATCAATAATCTCTTTAGATTACTATTCATCCTTTGTCAAATTCAGAAAATTGCTTAAATGACTCCAGATGTTTTCTATGAAGCATAGTTAGTAAACATTTTTTGCAAACAAACCATGCTTCTTCAGCACATTTTTACATTTCATATAGTGCTAGAAGGCAGCATTAAAGTCACTCATGATGTCCGAATGTGCTGCAATACTAATGATTTTCAAATCTAATTACCGGAATCGCATGTAAACTTCACATGATTCGTATGTTTTCTTCAAGTTGTTGCATTTTAAGAGTCCAGAAGTTTACAAAACTTCTTGAAAATTTGTAAATAGTGAATAAAGGAAAAAACAATACCTTTCAGTAATTTCTAATGTTATAAATAATTTTAATGTAATACCCTCATTCCATATTAACTTAAAAACTTCTAAATCAACACTTCTTATGAAAAGCAAATTTATTTAAAAATTAAAATCATTTAAAAATAATTAGGTTGAACATTATTAAATGCAGATGACTAAAATTTTACACAAACTAGGATAAATGGTACTTTCAAATACAAAACATTACTGACATGATTATTGCATGTTATCAATTTAACTCAGGATGCAATCTTTAATTAGTTATTCTTTTCATATTTCAAAACTATTTATATAAAAAATAATGAAAGTTCCGAATAGATAAAGTCATCTATAAATTTGTTGCAGAATAGTTGGTCATCAAGTGAAATTTAGATTGCTAAATTTTTAACAAGGCTGTAGACACATACAAAATTCTACAAATCTTTAATATATTCTTTTAGATATCGTACAAAATCTGAAGTAAATATATGAAAATATTCTTCATATGTAAGCAATATGTAATGATATATAGATATTCTATGTATATTATAAACAAAATTTATTTGATTTGCTGATTTCTATTCTTTCATCATTACGATTTGTTATTGTCATTGTTTTATATTCGAGGTTTCACATCATTCCAAAGATTTTAAAAATTTAAAGACTTGTTATTTTGAATATTTATGTTTTGTTTTTAAAAATAAGAATAATAATTCAAGTACAGCTTGATACAAAAGCTAAGATACTATTCTAAAAAATGTAAAACTCAGTCTTTAATTTCACATAAATAATAAATTCATTTCAAGAATCATAGAGAAAACTCCATAAAAATGAATATATATATATTTATATTTTAAAAGTAAAAAATATAAATGTTATACTTTAAAATATTGCAAAGAAATATTTTGATGTCAAACGCTTTAAGCTCTCAAATAAAACCCAAATTAACTAATTCCTGTTAAAATTCAGTTCAATTATAAAACGAAAATGATTCCCTTTTTCATAAAATCAATTTAGTATTATTAACGAAAAAAATGCTAAATGTACATTGAACATTGCTTTCCTGTTTGACAAAAAAGTTTTTAAATGAGTTCATAAATAAGCAGTGAATAAATATCAATTTTCTTAAAATATTTAAAAGCAAATTTCTTATAATAGTACATTTGGTTTTATCCTCATAAAATTTCTTGTTCGGCAAGCTCTTTCCTCCTACTAAAAAAGAACATTAAACATAATTTTCTTAAAATTAGAAATAATTATAAAGGAACAAGACGGCTTTTGATTTTTAATTTTATTAATTATGATTTTTAACTTTTATGTAAACATTTTTCTGTAGGTACAAATAAATATATCTCTAGAATTTGTTGAGTGTGTGTGTACAAAAGAGAACTATTATAAACAAGCAAATTTCCGAGAATACGTAACAAAAAATTATGTAAAATATTTTCAAAGAGCCAATTTTACAGGCACTCGTTGGCTTTTTAAATTCTTTACATAACATATAGAGACAAAGAGAATTACACATTAACATACATTAACAGTATTCTGTTTATGTATGTTAATGTGTAATATTGTATATACACATTAACATATATCTTACATACATTAACAGATTATCTGTTTGTCACTTAAAAAATCAACAATTTTGGGAAGTTCATACTTACAGAAGATGAGTGCGCATGAATACTTTCTTGGATATTGAAATCATTTCTACATATTACTGTTAGTTTATATATAGATGGATACTTTTACCGTCGTATTGCTACTGAAGCCAACACGTAAGCAGCCACAGTGTATTTAGTTAGGACTTCTTGGATGAATGAATGAGAATGCATTATCATGAATGACTAAGTCTACTTACTAGTCTAACTTTCTAATAAGTCTTTTCACACGGACTCTTTAACTCATTAATCGATGGATTTTAAAATAAACTCTAAATATGAAAAAGAAAAAAAAAACTCACACATTTTTGTGTCATTTTTCTCCTTTCATCAAATCAAGTTTATAGAATCATTTCAACTAGGAAGTTTTGATTTTTCTCTAAAACGATGATGATTTTAAGAATTAGAACTTTTAAATATTATAATTAAATATAATTCAATTTTTGTAGAACACTAATATGAATGATGTAATCATTCTGATATCAGTCAAATGTAACATTCAATAAATGATATGTCTAAAAGAGCCTTTTAAAATAAATTCAGTTACAATTATATAATTTAAAGCAGAGGATAATAAAAGAATTTAACCTTTGCTGAAAACTTATTTTTTTTACTTTTATAAATATTATTATTTATACATATATTACAAATATATATACTATAAATGTTATTATATAATCAAATATATACAGATGTAAATTTAATGCATATTTTAATTTTAAAAGAATTACTTCATATCAAAAATTTAGAAAATTAACTTTTCTTTTTACTTCGTTTACAATGAATAATTTTAACAGAATGTAGAAAGTATGTATAATATTTTGTTATTATTTTCTCTTTTTATGTGTTTATATGTACATATATAATGAATTAGTTACATTTTTAAACTGTATTATACCAATTTTATTGTAAATAAGGCTTACATTGTAATTTTACAGATTTCATTAACATTTATTTTATTATTGATACATTGTTCTCTTAAAAATATTGAACTTCAAAAATATGCAATAATAATAAAAATACTATATTTTTATAAAAAAAATTTAAAGCATTTCCCAAAATATTAAATACTTTACTCTTAGTATATCAAGCAGTCTTTTAGAGTGTTTGCATAGGGCTTAAAGCTGCAAATAATTTCATATCTGTAAGAAAACTTAAATTTGATATTGTCAAACTTCTTGCATATAAAAAATCTAGAAAAATAAGAGAAAAAGACACATTATTTTCAGAAACCATACGGAATAAAAATCTGAAGTGAAGAAAAGCATAAATCCTCGCTTACTTTATGCGGTTCACAAAAAAAAGCTGTGACTTTTCTGAACTATTATATTTAGGAAACTTCTCTTTTAGTATATATCTTCATTCTCTTTTGTCTCCTGACAACATATTTTGGTTAGAAACAAAGTCTTCATTTAGAAATTTACTAAAATTTTCTAAAAATCATTGGCTGACAAAAATAAATAAATTATTTTAAATCATAAAATGTAAAGGAACAACAAAAATAGTAAAAATTTAAAAATTTTGCAAGCAATCTTTCTTTTACTAATATAAAATTGTTAAAATGTTGGTCAAATTTGTAATTTATTTTATGCTTGAACAAAGAAATTTAATATATTTTGTGGTCCAAAGAATTTTAATAGAAATTTTCATATAATGTTGGGTAGCTATCCCAAAATTTATGATAAAAGAAGTTTATATTATTTGCAGTACATTTATTTAATTATATTTCATTTGTTATATTTGGCTTGCGTTGTATAATAAATTGTATAAAATACATTAAGAAGATGATATATTCATTAGTTTTAGTAACAAAAAATACAAGAAATACATTTTAGTAGTAGAATAATACAAATATGTAGATTTTCTATCATATTTCTTGATACATCATTTTATTCAAACTATTTATTCAATTTCTTTGTCAAAATCAACTTATGTACTATTTAAAAAAAAATAGAATAATGATCACTAAACTTTTATCATGTTTGAAAACTATTCAATTGGGAGAAGAATCATATGTAATCAGCATGCTGATAATTTTAATTTTTAATCAGTAATGGCATTAAAATATATAAATATACAAATATATAACTTTTAAGAAAAATAATACACTTTTATTTAAATTTCTTTAAAAAAGAAATAGATGTTTGTCAAGGAAACGGCGCAGTATTTCTATCACGAGATAAAAGAAATATTAATAAACTGAAGGATTATATTGACTTTAAAATGATATATAGTAAAAATATATTTTAACAAATAATCATCAAAATGTATTTAGTGTAAATATTAAATCCATATCAATTCTAATTTTACAGAAAAAAATCGATTTCAGGAAAATTGGAATGATTTCACGAAATAAAAAAAATTTTATAAAATTTTAATTCAATGAATAGTTTATAAAATAAACTATTTTTTCAAAACGTAATATATCGCTTAGCTTAATGCAGTTTTTCTGTAGCGTATAAACATATTCGCATTCTTAATTTTAATTTTCTAACTATACATAAATAATATTTAAAACTGTTATTTTACAAATTACTTTTGTAAAATAATATTTTTAAATTCAACTAATTAGAAACTATAATAATCTATAAATTCATGTATATTATTCTAATTTTTTCTATTAATTATTTTTATAATATAAGAGGTTCCAATTTAAATATATTGATAGATACAAAACCATAAGTTTTTTTTATCTATTAATATATTTAAAATAATTGCCAAAATGAAATCTTATGTTCATTTTTATTAAAAATTATCTATTTAATAATATTTATTTAATACTTTTTGAGAACCTCTAATATAGATTAATAAATAAAATATTTTTTGATTTTTATAATTATAATAAAAGTTATATAGTTATCAGAAAATCAAAATTCTGAACATCGTTCAATGTGGATAATTAAAAAATCATTCATATATAAGTGTATGTAATAACATTAATAATAAATGTAAAATTTTATTAATGGAATTCCTTAATTTATGTACAGTTTTAATTGAAATGTAAGTTTTAAAATGAACTTCGCAAGTTCAAAATCTGGTTAGTTAGATGTTTGTAATTACTAACACGAAAAATTTGTATTTTTTATAAACAATTCAAATAATTACTTTTTTTAATTTTTCTTATTTATTATTCTCTTTCTCTTTTATTTATTATTCATAATGTTTCCTCTTAATTATAGTGATTCTGGAATTCTAAATTTTCTTAAATTTACACCACAAGCTGATAATACTGAAAAGAACATGAGATTATTTTAATTTTTTTCCTTAAGATCCTACTTTTTTAACCTTTATTGTAATAAAAATATAGTTCGTGATTTCTTGATAAAAACGCTAATATTCTAAATTTTCAAAATACAACATAATATCATACAAAAATAATAAAGAAATAAGTATAGTAAAGAGAATATTTGAAAAATATAGTAGTTTTCTGAAAGTAATGTGAAACCATTTTAGTAGAAAAATATAAATAGGAGTCTATGGTATCTTAATGTTTTAGCTACAAAACAGGGATCAATTATCTTAGATATTGATATTTATTATTATTTAGAAAAAACGATTCAATCAACATAGGATAAGCAAATATATGCATATTAAACTGTGACATTTTTGTATTATTGCAATTATGTACATGAAAATACATAATTATTGCAGGTTTTTTTATGGAAAGGTTAAATTTTTATAAGAGAAATTGCCTCTCATCTTTCGAACTAAAGTGAAAATTCATGAACATTTATCCCCATAAACATTTTCTTACTTACTTCATCATTGACAAAACATTTAGAATATTTTTTAACTTTTGCTTGGGAATTAAATTAGTTTATATAAGACCTGAATTCATTTTTTTAAAATCGTAATTTTTTCCTCTAATATCCATATATCTTATGAGAACTATTTATAAACACTGATTCATGTAATAGTTTACATAAAAATTTATTCCCTCAAAGTAATTAAAACGTATTAAAAAATATACATCGGTATAATTTTAATGAAATTTGTATTTTAACGATCACTTGGTATTAATGAAAAATATTTTTTTTTTTAAAAAATAAGTTTATGCTTTTTTTGTCTTTAAGTTTGAGATTTAAAATAGACAGAAAATAATTTGATTTTTTAACTTATTAAAATTATTTATTAATTTTATAAATTTTTAATTAAATTATTATTAACTTTTTAGCTGTTTCAACTATTAAAATATTTTGTACTATACAATTTATTTCCAAACTTTTGCTATTTTCATTATTGTTGAATAATAAATGATTTTGATGAAATTAATATACATAGGTTTAGTTTCATTTAAATGAAAATAATTTCAAAAATTTTTAATAAAATGTCCCATTTAACGCATAAATGGATTAGTTTACAGTTGAAATCATCAATACTTTAGATTTTTGGAATCTAGCACTTTATCTACCTCAGAACATTACTTCAACAATTATGGATTCCTTTATAATGAAATTAATTATTTTTTGTATTTGGCACATATTAAATAACAAGTTTAATATTTCCCAATTATGATTTGCTAATTTAACTAATAATGATAATCATTATTGTATTCTAATTTCAAATTTAGAGTATTAAAATTAAACTTTATTGGAAATTGAAATAATTTTAATTTGTTTTTTAAATATTTACCAAAGATTTTAAATTCAGAATTCATTTTAAGTAAACAAGTATTTTAAACGTTTAATTAAACAAGTATTTATTTACTATTTTGTTAATTTGTAACAATAGTAAATAAAAATAGTTATAAAAGAATAATATTTTTAGTAAAATGATTACCTCTCCAGAATATCTATTATAGTCAAGCACAAAATTGTATTTTATACGAAATGTAGACAGAATATTCTGCATGCAAATAAATTTTTTTATAATAAGCAATATGCTTAGTTTAAAAATAATTTAGCCAAAAAGTATCGAAAAGTTATTAATAATATTAAAAATTTAAATGTGATAGAAAAATAAAACAAAAAATATTTTTAAGCATAAATTTGAGGAAAGAAATTATTATTAAAATTAGTATATGAATTAAATTTTTTTAAATTAATAATGAAATAATAAGTAAAAATGCTTTTGAAATTTTTTTATTTTATAAACTAGAAAAACATGTTTTAACTTTACAGAAGACTAATATTTTTCAAATATAAGTTTATGAAATATATTACAGATAAATTAAATTTTTAAGAAAGAGATTCTTAAAAACAAATAGCATGCATATCTTGTTTTACTATTTTACCTTATACATTTTCATTCAAGATTAAGTTATAGACAATAGATTTTGCATGGAAAATTTCAATATTTCATACATTTACTCTAAATCAGACTCAATCGAATGAAGCATATTATCTATAATCTCTTATTCCTTTCTTAATATTTCATTCTTTTCCATTTCATTTAATATTTCATTTTAAAAATAAAATTTATATTGCATACATGCAAAGACGTTGCTAATTAATCATAAATTTTAACATTATTCTTCAGAAATCATGTAACCTTTGAGATTTTATTTCTATTGTTTTATTCTGTTCCATAACTTTTTCTTGTAATGGATACTAATATATTTTTTATTTATGTTTCTTAACCAAAATTAATATTATGTTGAAACAATTCCAAACAAAATATTTTTTATTAAACTTCTTATAAACTCTAAAATTTTTAATGAAAAAATTTCATTCTCTTCATTTTAAAATAAGTACAGAAACAACTTAGTGAATTAATCATTTGTTAGATAAAAACAACAAGAACTAAAATAGAATGAAAGTATATACTTAATCCGTACAGTAATGATTTCGAAAATAAATTGAAAACAATTTCCTTTTTCTCCTCTAAAAGGAAAAATAAGTAGTTTATAAAATTTCCTGCACTTAAGAGAATTTTTTCTTAATGAAAATTTTATTTACACTGAGTCTTGAATGTAGAGAAAATGTTCAGTTCTACTAAAAAGTCTATTTATATTAAAATCATGTCATTAAAGTAAGAAATAGAATTAGAAAACCAATTTTCTTGTAAATTTTGTACCTACGTTCTTTTAGTTTTTGCGGGAAAAAATGTAAAGCATTAAAAAAAGTTTAGTTTATCCATTGTGAGATAAATAAAATATAAGACCATGGATTTATATAAGTTCATGCATTCTTTTTATTTTTATGCATGCTGTTATAAGTATGAATTACTTCCTTTAGAAAGATAAGAAAAATGGAGAAATAAGATAAATAAATGTAATTATTTTAAAGGGAACTAAGTTCAATATGTAGATGATGTTTTATCTAAAGTTCATTCTTTTCTAATTTTTTATTTTATAAGTATATTTTTCAAAACAATAACTTTTTGATAAATATTAATAATTACTATTTTACATTATCTAAATAATTGAATTTCAAATAACAGAGTTTGCATAAAGTAAAAAAAAAATTTCTGTGAGGAAATAGTCAAAAGATGGAATTTTTACTGAAAATATGAAAGAAATTGCTTAAAAAATTCGATGTTTTCTTCATAAAATCTTTGATATTGCATTGTAGATTATCTACTGCCCTAAAGTTAATATAAAAGATTTTAACGTTCACCACGTAATGCTTTCTGGGAAGACAATAAATAATGAGCCTTATTTTTGTATAAAAAGAGAGAAAATTTGTAAATCTCTCTACCACCCATTATGATTGATATGCATGCAGAAGAGCAAACTGAAATACACAACAGGAACTGGTATCGAATCCAGGACCTTTTGCTATAAAGAGAAATATCTTACTATTAAAATAAACTGTATCCATAGTCTTCCATAAAATATGAAAAAAAAGTTTTAAATTAAATTATTAATTGAAGACATTTTTAATATGAGAAAGAAGAGAGGTATAAGAAAACATATGACGACTAGCATTAATTTAATTATAACAATTTTTTCAAAACCATTTTACATCTAGTTATCGCAAATTTCTAAAATGGTACTATTTTTCCCGTGCTGTTTATAATCCGGCAGCTCTCAACTTGTTATCTCTTACATTTGTGATTTTGCTAATTTTACCAATTTTTCACCAGGTGTACAATGGCAAACCATTTACCATTAACAAGACAAAATTACCTGGCGATGCGTCACCACTATAAACCTATTATTTAAAAAATATTTGCAAATATGATAGATAATCACGTGAATTCTGCCTACATATTGTCTGAGACAATTTGCTATGATGTTGCAATGGACCAAATAGATGTATGGAATCTCTGACACACTCGATTGAGGCAAAAAGTTCAATGGTTTACCAATTAAAAAATGTCAACCTATCAAAGTTGAAAAATCATTCTTATCAGAGGATATTGAGGTTAACTGGCGACTATTTAACATAGCCTTGATTTAAATAGTTACACTGCTAGCCACCGAAACATATATGGATATATCTCTTGTTTTTCTAGTATGTTTCAAAACCAAGAAAAACAAGA
>JAPDSC010074974.1:0-14663 GCA_026290005.1 Latrodectus geometricus | reverse complement strand
CCATTAATCGTGGAAAGGGTTTAGGTTATCTCTTTTAATTTTTGTTACAAAGGGGCGGCATTTTACCTCTTTGCCCGGGGCGGCAAAGCTGCTAGCGCCGGCCCTGCTACTTGTGTTGAATGTCAAATTTAGGACCTCATGTCATATCACTAAGACGTCATACACGTGTATGCCATTTATCTGTGAAAACAGCTAATTTTCGACTAAATTTATTTATTTACACTTATAAAAAATGGAAGCAGAGTCAACTATAGTGAATACCATGATATTCAACATTTAGATCTGATTTATTGAAATTAACTCAAGAGAAGCATCAAATAAGGCTCCAAGGAAAAAATAGGTAGTTAGGATGCAACACATGATTTAAAGAATATTCTTAATTAACAATTTTCTGGAAGCTTAATATTAATCAATTTTGCATAAGAAATTTAAAACGATAAGATGCTTTTTAAAAAGAGTGATCTGAGAAGTAATTTAATTGACACTTATTAGTAACAGTCAATAAATGGTGCTATCACGTTTTTCAAGCAACGTGAATGTTTATTTATACTCTAAAATTATAAAACTTGTTACAACAAAAAAGTAACTTTTTTAAATATTAAATTGTGTATTGTTGCCAAAAATGTCGCTTTGGCCAGATTTACGCGAGCCAAATAAAATATAAAATTTTTCATAAATTCAATCAAACAAACAGAAGAAAATATAAACTTTTTATATTTATCAAATTATTAATCGTTTAATATTCAATGATTGAAATTTATTAAAAGTTAAATATTTTAAATAACCAAATTTAGTTTTTGAAATAAATTTTTGATATTAACCATTATTACAGTTGTATTTTTAATTTAGAAAATAACACGAAATACCTAAAAAATTATTAATAACTTCATTTAAAATTCTATCGCAAATCGATATAAATAACTATATTTAAACTGCGTTATTTAGTATGTAAAATTAAACAGTAATTTGTGTAAAATAAATATTGAAATTGTATCGCCTCAAACTTCTAAAAAAATTCGTGAATGCAAACTTAAAACCTAGCTATCAACCGCGACATTTAAAAAGACACAATAAAGTAGCGTAAATGGACGTAACATTGAGTTATCCAATGACAAACATAAATGCAATTTTAAAGCACGAGACTTCAAATATATAGTTGTTCTCCTTAGAAGAAAAAAAATTATTTTCGGCGAAATTTGAAAACTTAGATTTGTACATTCTTGATTGCTGGATATATTTCCTCTTAATTAAACAACCAATAATATAGTTTTTTCCTTTTTTAAAAAGTTAAATTTTCCACTCTTCGATGAGTTTAATAATAAGTATTTGCTGCAAATTGGGTTTTTTAAAATTACTTAATACCAATTCGCAAATAAAAAAAAATTACTTCATCTAAAATATTTCTCTAAATTTGAAATTTGCTCGTCTTAAATATTTTTCAACATTTTTCAATACGTATGAAAAGTTAATACATTCGAAACGTAATTTGTAACTTTTTGAATTTTATGATGCAGTTCAAAAAAAGAAATAAAGTAAGCAAAATTACGAAAGCATTATCGATGATTGCTGCGTTATTAATCTGATGCATTTTTCAGAATATTTTTTTTTTCTATTTTCATGTAACTGCGCAGATGTTTACATGTTTAAAATAAAACTGATGTAATACTCGACAAACATTAAGCAAAAGAAATGAACCACTGGTGTTTCATATTAAAAATGAGATTGATTTTTTTTTTATCTAAAACACCAATTAAAATTGAAGTTCGGTCTATAGAAGCATATTCGTCTAATTTTCTAATTAGCACATTCACAATCTCATTTTTAATTTTTTTTAATGAACATTCGTACAAAAAATATTTAATTTTTAACTTGATTCCAGTTATATTCACACTTTATAATGCATCCAAAATATAGTCATCAGACAGATAAATTGATTACTTATTCCAATATCCACTTTTATTCAAAATTTTAATTAACGACTTGAGAACAACAGTTTTCTAATAAATGTGAAGTTTAATGGTTTTATTAATAATAATATTTTATTTTGAAAGTAAAAATTATTATATTTAAAATTTTTAACTTATCTTTAGCAGTTTAAATTTTGATGGATTTTTGTTTAATAATCTAACTTGCCTGAAGGTCTGATATTTTTTTAGTTTTTTTTAAATAATATTAACTGCATCAACTTGTTTTTCCAAAACTTAAGAAGTTTTAATTCATGAAATATTTGATAAATTTATTGGTCTTAATATCAAAAATACTGTCGTTTCCAAATCAAATTTAAAGCCTCTTTGTAATTATTTCAATTTTTCCTTACTCCCAATAATGCGTTTCAACTTTAAATTTTAATGAAGAATATTATAATATTTCATACACATCTTTGCAAATTTACATAAAAGAAACTGTTTCCTATGCATTTACAGAATTTAAACTCTAAAATTTATAATTTATTGTGAGCATTTTTCATCAAAATAATTTTTATAATTTTCAAATACCTCCACTCTTAAATGTTAATATTTTTTTAATTCTAGGGGATAAAAGTGATAAATTTATTTTTATTTAATAAATACTTGATTAATTATTTGCGTTTATTCAAGTTTCAAATTGGGTTTTCAAAATGGAATCGAAAATTTTAAACTAAAAATATTACCGTAATTTTTTAACATACCCTAATTTTTTTTTATCGATTTTCGTGTAGTGTTTAAAGTTAAAGTCAAAATTAAAGAATTTATTACTATTTAATGAACAATTTACTTTCAAAACGGTGATAATTTTTAATATCTCCATAAAGCAAAGAAATTAAAGAAATTAAAATATGAAAGAAATTAAAATATTTTTATACGCTAAATAAACTTTACATTAACATAAATCATACACCATTATTACAGTCGTTTGTTAGGAATTGATCATGGAATGTATACAAACTCACAGAACTAGCTAATAGTAAATCTTTCAATAACTAAATTTTATAATATGAATATTATTGTAAAATTATAATAATATTATTATAATTATAATCCTATTTGCTGAGATAAAAATATATCATTAATTTTATACACATTTTTGTCACAATACAGTTAATATAACACTAAAATATAATTCAGCTACTTGAGCTGAATGTCAAATTTAGTACCTCATGCCAAATACCAAATATGATATATACCAAATATGATTGGTTTGTACACTATTACCTGAATCACATTTAACTGATAAAACTTAATAATTTTTATAGATTGCGCAAAAGAAAATGCCGGCCTATCTGTGATATTCAATGATGTGGTCACATTTTTTGTAATTTTTAATTTAAAAACGGGTGATAGATGCGATTTCTAATTTTTGAAGTAGTTATATTTAAAATTAACTTTTTTATTTCCCTCTATACATTGGATTAACAAGAAAGTAATCTTGGCTTTTCCAACGTCATGTAGCAGTAAAAACAGTTTCTTTTTGACTTAATATTTATAGCTGTAAAAATGGAAGAAGAGTCAACAAGTGAAAACCATGATATTCAAAAAAATTCTATATTTAGGTTTGATTGATTGAAATGAACTGTGGACAAGAAGCAAGAAAGAAAATTCCTACTTCAAGGAAAAATATACAGCAATGATGCAGTATAGCATTTAAAAATATTCTTAATTAACAATTTTCTGAAAACTTAAAAATTAGATACAACCATCAAATTTTGTATAAAGATATCGTATGTTTTCATAAAACAATATCCGATTAAATATCTACAATAAATTGAAAAATAGAATTTTAGAATTTAAATATTACATATTATACATAGATATTCATTATAAGTGAATTAACAATCAAAATTGACGTACCTAATTCAATCAGGAAACAAAATGAAGTATACAGCAAAAGTTGTTCTACAAGGAAAATAAAAGAGATCTATGAGTTTATTTAATCCACTACTTTATAAAATATTATTTACTATTATAGAGTTAAATTAACATATTTATATTGTTAATTTCTATACGCATTAGTTTTCAAGTAAAAAAAATTAAGTTTTTCAAAATTATGGTTTTAACGATCAAATTTTGAATTAACAGATATAAGGCAAAGATTTATTTAAATCAGGGGTCGCCAAAGTGGTCTATATAGACCCTTAGGGGTCTATCTGACCCAAGGGGTCGAATGGGGGGTCTATTGGAACTCGAAGAAAAAACAGTTCTTAATACGCAAATCACACCTATCTACCTGCTTACATAAAAATTTAAAATATTTCTATAATTGACTTAATGTTATATTCTTTATAGAAAATAAAATAATAAACCAGAAAACAATCTGCCCTTTTTTTCCTTGGCGTTTCCAAGTTTGTATATGGTTGAAGCCGGTTTCAGTCAAGTTAATTCAATTTTAACTAAAAACAGAAATAAATTAAATGTGGAGCTTCGAGGGGATTTACGGTTAAAATTGACTAATTTCGAACCCAATATAGCGAACCTTGCCAAGAAACACCAGGCACACTCATCTCATTAAGAAGTAAAAATTCTGTAGCTACTTTACTTACTGTTTCTGATTTATTAAAAATTTAGACTAATGTATAGTTTTATTTTAATTACCTGAAAATTACCTTTGTGGGGGTCTATGGAGATTTCGTAAAATTATATAGGGGGCGATGATCAAAAAAGTTGCGACCCCTGATTTAAATTACAATTGTATTTTGCAATCTTCTGAAATTTGTTTCTAATATTACAATGAGAACCAGAAAATAAGCTGACATATTCCTCTTGCATTGATATCCTTTACAGAAAACCTTAAAATATTTAAAGCAATTAGATTTTGAGGTTTGCAGTATCTCATTGTATTTGATGGCAGCAATTTTTTTTTATCATGTTTTTATTTCAGTATTACGGATATTCAAAGATTTTCCCAAAAATTTGTAAAAATAATCTGTTATTACTTAAGCACATTTAAGATAAATTAAATATTAATTTATAAGAACTATTAATCGGTATCTAATTCTTAACTAAAAATTGGTAAATAAGGCCGCCCAACCAGTCTAGTGGTTAGCGTAACTGACTACGGATGGGGAGGACCTGGGTTTGAATCCCGGCTCGGGCATGGATGTACTTTCTCTTTCTCTCTTTGCGTTTCTTGTCCTTTCCTCAGATGATGGATGAATGTGGCCCACCCGATAAACGGGTTTGGGGTGGTGTGGCGTGGGCGATACTTACTCATACCTCCGTGACTTGGTTCACAGGTGCCCACCGGGTAACGATAAAATGACTAGCAGTTTACGGCCTTGTTGCGGCAAATGGGCAAATGTACTTACTTGCTCAAGGGTAACCACCATTAGAAATAAAAAAATAATAAAAAATGGATTGGTAACTAATATAATAACTTTGCGCGAGTTTTAAATTTCTTGTAAAATATGAAAATTAAAGTAGAATAATGTAAAAATTTAATAGATATTGTTCTACTCAAAATATATTTTATATAATACCTTCTTCTATCAAGTAATTTTTAATACAACTTCATCGTAAAAATTTCAATAAAACTCTTACACAACTTATAGCCTGCAATAGATTAGCTTTCAAGTTTTACGATAATATTTATTAAATATTTGAATAAAATTTTATCAAAATTAAATTTTATTACAAGGTTATACTCGTTTACATTTTTTCGATTTAGAAATTGTGTTTGTCTTAACTCTTAAATATTTAAAGTAATCGAAATTTTATTAGAAAATCAACACATTATCTTTAATGTTACTAATGTAATTTTTATTTCGACGATTGCGAGACGGCGCTGCAGAGGCAACGAGACGACGTCAGATAATGTTTTGTTTTTGAAGAGAAAAGGAGAGAATTATAGCGTCGATGGAAAATGTTCATTTTAGTTTTTCGTTTATAATGATTTCATGTAATTTTATGTGTTCTGTGCATTCCTACATAATAAATAATTGGATGCTGAATAGTGTTTCAACAATTTGCGAGACAAATTTCATTAAATATCCTACATTACATAGTATAAACTTTTTTTACTGTTTTAAATTATACAATTAAAACAGTAAAAAAAGTTTCGACTGTATAATTTAGAAAAGAAAATTATTTAAAAGACCATATGTTGATTAAAACTGTAAAAAAGTCAAGATTTTATAAGAGTTTCACATATTCTGACTAAAAATAGCTAAACTTATCTTGAAAACAAAGAGAACAAACATGCCAAACCTTTTCTTGTCATATTGGCGTTCTTTAAGTTCTTGGTTTTATAAGACTAGAAACTTATTGCTAGGAAGTTTTGAAAGGACAAATTACACATTAGTCATCATTTTTGGCAGTATGCATAATAATCTTAATATCTCTAAAGTAAACAAAAGAACCGAATATTATTGATCACAACAATTTTTGTTAATGAATGCTGACCTTGGCAGATGAAAGAAATTACGATTAACTTCATTAATGATCGTGCATGCATTCTTTGAAAAATGTATTTAAATTCTAATTCAGGCACACAAAAGCAAAATTTATCAAATTTGAGAAACTCATATTTCACATTTAATAAAAAATTTCATATAAAAATACATTTTTAATGCAAATAGTTCTGAAATAATTATTTCACTTTTTTTCAATATAATTCAGCATTGTAATCAAACATTTATATAATTTTATACAATTAACACAATCAAATCTTATTTTATATAATTAAACAACGTTACTAAATGAATGTCTTAACATCTTTTAACAACATGTTAAATTAAGATAATTTCAATTTATTCAGTTTAATAAATTTGTATACTGCATCATTGATCACGCATAATGCATTATTATTTGTAATTTGTCCAATATTGCACTAGAATTAGAAAAACAATTCCTTCTGACAAGCTTCTTTCTGGCTCTAAACAGAAACGAAGCAAATTATAAATAGAAAATATTGCAAATAGCACAAAATTGCAGTTTACGTTTTACCATAATGCAAAACAAATATTTAGCGAAAGAGAAATTCAAAAAGGTATAGAGAAAAAAACCACTTTGTATCACTGAAATTAAAAGTTCATTAATTTAACCAAGTTCGGACTCTGACTTCACCGACTAAAGTCGTGTTTTTGAGAGCTCCAGCTTCTGTCCTCGCGGAAAGTTTTGCTGAATTTTTTGACCTAGTGTTTTCCGAAAGTTTTATTCTTCTTATGTGTGCGTGAATATTAAAAAGTGTTTCTGTGATTTACGAAATCCGCACAAGAGGATAAATTTTTCTTCCACCAGAAAAGGACTGGTTTTTGTGCGATGCGACTTCTGCCTGTGTGACGATGGAGAAGAGAGTTTCGACTTATCTGCCTTTTAAGGTGAGACTTTTTGTAACAGAAGAGGATGTGAGTGAAGCGTGTGCTCTGTCAACACCCCCTAGATTTTCTAGGGGGTGTTGGCTCTGTCCCCCGGCAAGGCATCCAGAGGCGGCGCATGAGCGCCAAAGCCGAGATGTTCTTAGCCGAGCGATCTGGCATGAGATGGTTGGTTAGTAGGGTGGGTTTTGTGACGCAAGGTCCAAAAAGGACAAGCTGCGCCAAAAATTAAGCTTTAAAGAAAATTTATACATTTTAGACAAAACCTAAACTCAACATTAAAAATTTAAAACACAAAATTATTTGTATATGTTTATTTTAAAATTTAAAAAAGTATAAATAAACGAAAGTAAAATAAAATTCCAAAATTTAAATAAAATTAAGGAAACCAATTTCCCTTAAAAAGGAAAAAAGGTTTCGGTGGGGTGACTCCCCCATTAAATCATACATGGTTAAAAGGTCTGTTTGAAAATATTTAAAACGGTAAAGGTTAAAGTAAGGACATGAAATTAAAATATGAGTAACAGTATATGGTCCATCACACTTTTCACACAATGGACTTAATTCACTTAAAAACAAATGTCTGTGTGAAACGTGTGTGTCCGATAAGAAGGCGAGTCAATTTAACATCGGCACTTTGTAACGGTAAAACTATTGAAGGGATGACGTATGAAAATATAGCACATAGCTTGTTAGAGACCTGCATATTCCAGTACTCCTGCCTGATAAGAGAGACTCCAGAGATAATTAACAAATTTTTTAACAATTTTTCTCACATCGAAAAGAGCGACAAATGAATGAAGTACAGATGATGCAGCTTTAGCAGCTGCAGCTGCCTTTTCATTTCCCTCTAGACCTACAAGACCTGGGATCCAACTGGCATGAGATGGAGCTGACCCGCCAGGACTCCAAGTACAAGAACGATGATAGTGAACTAGACAGCAGCCTACCAGAGCTTCATCCAGAAGCTGAGTGCAGACGCCCTTGAATTAAGAGGTCAGTGCAAGTTTTTCTCTTTTTGTTTGTCAAATTTCAATGTGACTTTTAATACCCCTGACTCTGTTGACATAGCATGTACCTATTCGGACTCCCTAGTTTCTAATAGCTCTTCTGAGTCTGACACTGATTCTGACTCTGCTTATTCTGACAATGCGCATGTTCCAAGTTCTAATGTATTGGTTGAATGTTGTGATGTTTCTCCTGTTTCTCTTGATGTAGTGGCTACTAACCAAGTAACTAATGATGTTTCTGGTATTACTAGTGTTAATGTTATTTCCTATGTTTCTCGTATTAATGATTATACAAATGTTTCATGTGTTATTGATAGTTCTAGTGTTAATGCTGTTTCTAGTATTTCATGTACTGTTTATAATGTATGTAATGATGTGTGCCCCTTAAAAAAATGATCATGTTAATCATAAACTAAAATCTAAAAGTCCCCCTAAAAAGAAATTAACTAAATCTAAAGTAATTCTAGACCCCTGTACTCTAAAGAACCTAAATAAGTTAGCGAGAAAAGTTATCCCCCAAATCAGGGAGGTAATTATCAAGATAATGAAGCAAAAATAAGTAAATCCAAATTAAATGTAAATAAAGTAAATAACCAAAACCATGAGATGTCGAGCAGTAGTGATGAGGAAATAACTAAAACTAATTTAAAACGCGGTCTAAACAAACTGATAGTGACTCAAATGACTACTCTAAAATAAACCCCAATGATTTCAAAGCTGTAAATAAAAGACATAGGTTGAGGCTAAGCGAAAAAAACAAAAATGAGAGTTTTAAAAAAAGATCAAGTTAGACTAGCAAAAAGATTTAAAACAGTGGGTGAGGTTAAAACAGCAAATAAATTTTCAAACTTAACTGCTGAGGAGCCCCCAAAACACTTAGAACAAAATAATGAAGTTGAAGAAACTAATGTTAAAACTAAAAAGTAAATGATAAAACTCAAATTAATAAAGTAGGCCCCTAAATAATTAAAACTAAGACTAGAACAAAAACCTTAATAAAAGCAATTAATACTAAACTAGACAAAAATAATTTCCAATTTAAGGCAACAGGCGAAAATTTAAAAGTATTTCCAAATTCAATTGATAAACATAGGGAACTAACAAAATTAATTATTTTCTTATCCCCCAAGCAAACGAAAAACCAGTAAAAGTAGTAATTATAGGATTAGCCATAAATACCGAAATTGAGGACATAGAAGAGGAATTAACTGAACTAAATTTTAATATAAGTAACACAACTTAAAAGATCAAAAGACTACAGGTCTCCCTACAAATATTTCAAATCCAATTCAAAAAAACAGAAAACATTGAGGAAATTTATAAATTAAAGAAATGTTGTGGTGTGATACTTTCGGTGGAACCATTCCTGATTAGGAGTAACGCTTTCCAGTGCTACAACTGCCAGGGATGGAATCATGGGTAGTCGCAGTAAAAATTCAACAAAAATGCTTAAAATGTGTAGGCTCCATCAAACCAGGGATTGTAAAAAAAAAACCAATAGAATAAAAACCAAAATGTATTAATTATGGAGGAGCAAAATGTATTAATTACTGCAAACTATTTAGGATGTAAAAAGGCCTCCAAACCAAAATAGACCCCAAATTCAAACCCCGTTAGGAAAAATTTCAGTTACGCCCAAGCATTAAATAAAAACAACAAACTTAACAGAAAAACCAAAACAAGCAAAAGTAAATATCTCTAAGCAAATCCAACAAATTAATAACACAAAAAACATACTAAACGAAAACACACTAGTCAATCTAACCGAAGGACTAAGATTCTGTAACATAATTAGTAATATGTTTGGATAAAACTTAAAAGAGAAATAAATGACAAACTAGAAAGTATTGGTAATTAGGCCAATAAACTATTCACACTTGTAAGTTTCATTCAAAATAACCAAAGAACCTCAAATTATACCAATAATGACAACTAAAAACTAAATGGCTTTTTAATGTCACTGGAATTGCAACAGCTTAAAAGATAAAATCTCCTAATTAAGAGTCTTCGCAAATGATAAAAATCCAGATTTAATCTTATTGCAGGAAACTAAGTTGAGCGCAGTCGAAAACCTTAAAATTGCAAATTACAGTTTTTACCACACACCTAGAGCAGGATTAACACACGGAGGCACTGAAATTTACTTTAAAAATCACATACCCCATAAAAAATCCCGAACCCCCACTTAGGCAAATAGATTTAACGCTTATTGAAATACAAATCAAAGAAAATTTAAAGATTATTGTAGGTTCAATTTATGTCCAACCGCAAGCAGACACAATGTTTACAGCAGATATTGAAAATTTATTAAAATGAAATAATTCTTGCAGGAGATTTTATTTGTAAACATAGACATTGGGGCTACCCCAAAGCGAATTGAAAAGGCAAACACCTTTTTAATTTTATTGAAAAAACTAAAATACACGGAATCACGCACGAAACGCCAATAATCTAATAAATCAGCCAAAGTAATTGATTTTGCAATAGCCAGAGATATTTTAACTTTATTACCGAATCTTTAGATGACTTGTCATCTGACCATAAACCCGTATTGATTTGTTTTGACTTAAACCTACCAAACTAAATTAAAAAATAATTTAAAAACAAACTGGTAAAAATATCAGGTAAACTTAAATAATAAAAACTAACTTTTCAAAAATAAATAAAATCGCAGATTTGAAAAATAGAGTTGAGGAAATAACAGATAAAATTAAAGAAGCGCACGCAGAAGCATCAATAGAAATTAAAAATAAAAACTTTAACGAAATACCAAAGAGCATGACTTTTAATCAATAATATAGAAATATAAAGCAAGGAAAACGTGGCAGAGAACTAGATACCCCCCAGATAAAGCTAAATTTAATAAACTAAACAATAAAATTAGAAAAGAACTCTACGATTTCAACCAAAATAAATGGAATACCTATCTAGAAAATTTAGACCCCCAAGAAGGCTCCCTTTGGCAAACAACGCGTAAATTTAAAAGAAAGCCAATTTATATCCCACCCCTCGAGGATAACCAAAATAGCATATTCAGAAAAAGACAAAGTTGAGGTCATAGCCAATAGTTAAGAAAATCAATTTAAAAATAACATGATAGGAAATGATTTAATAAACAATGGAATAGACGAAATCGTAAAAAATTTTAACATTAATAACTAAGAAGAAAACACAGAAACAGTGCTTCCCAACCAAGTAATAGACTCAATTAAAAAAACTTTAGATTAAAAAGCGCCAGGTAAAGACAGCGTAAACAATAACATGGTTAAAAATCTAACTTTAAAATTTGTTATTCAGCTAACATTCATAATAAAAACGCGATGCGCTAAACTTAAAACACTTCCCAGTTAACTGAAAATTTGCAGAAGTCAGTGTTCGGCAGCTTCTGCGCCTTGGCGAAATAACCAAGGTCACTGCGCCACTTGGCGTGACAACTGGAACTGTCTGCTCCGGCAACCCTGCGTGGTTGCGCTTTCTAAGTCGATCTTCGGCGCATGAAAACAAAAGCATTCTATTATGTAACGATATACCCAAACTATGGGTCATCGTATTCTCTCTTTTTTAATTAAAGTTTAAAAATTACAGTCCACTCTCTACCTCCTTTCTGATCACGACAGTCAGGCCAATACCAAAACCGGGTAAAAACTTATATAAAGCAGACAGTTATAGATCGATTAGTCTTTTATCCTCCTTAAGCAAAATTGCTGAAGATATAATACTGGACAGGATAAGAAAATTTTGTAGAGACAATAAAATACTCAAACCTGAGCAATTCGGTTTTCAACCCAAGCTCTTGACAGTACACCAACTCCTAAGAATCACGAAGGTTTTAAATATAAGGAACACACAGGCGCTGTCCGATTAGATATCGCGAAAGCTTTCGATAAAGTCTGGATAGAGGGTTTAATTTATAAGCTAATTTTCTTAAAACTCCCAGGGAATCTAATTAAGTTAATCCAAAGTTATTTACAGTGGGTATAAAAAGTCTCCGTACGCAGATACGAATGCAAATCAAAGTTTAATATGTCACACAAAATTCATAATGATAAAAATGAAAACTTATATATGACTTAAAAGTAATATTATGTAATATTTATTCATATTAAAGGATTGATAATACAGACCAAATTAAATAATAAATCGTAAAAACTAAAAAAATGCCGTAAACATAGAAACAAAAGTCTCCGTACGATGCCCTAGCACACATAAAATGCTTAGAAAAATGTAAAATACATTGAACAAAAGTACATTTAATGATCCGTGGGCCCTCCTTTGGCCTTTATCACCTCTCTTAGACGTTGTGGCATTACTCCTACAAGTTTTTTTGTTATTTCCGGAGAAATATTAGACCGAATACTACTAATGGCACTCTTGTGTTTAAGTTTGCTTTTTATGTAATATTTTTTGAGTTGCCGTACAATTTCTTCCCAAAAATGTTCGATGGGGTTCAAATCGAGTGACTACGGGGGGCTATGAAGTTGTTGTTGCACATGGTAAAGACACTACTCTTGGCAATTCTTAGAGGTGTGTTTAGGATCGTTGTCCTGCTGAAAAGTAAATCCTGTCCCAAGAGATAATTTCTTTGCACTGGATAATACATTTTGTTTAAGAATATTTAGATATCAGTATCGATCCATATTTCTTCCGATGAATTACAAGTTTCCTACTCCAGAAGCACTCATACACCCTCACACCATAATACCGTCACCACCGTGCTTCACAGTTCCGCACTAGTTCTTAGTTAGCATTTGTTGATTTGGTTTTCTCCACACCATAACTCAGCCATCTGACCCATGAATGTTAAATTTTGATACATCACTAAAATAAATGGTTTCCCAAAAAGATAATGGCTTACTTACATGCTCCTTTGCAAACTCGAGGCACTTTTTCCTGTTGCCCAAATTTATATAGGGTTTCTTCCAAGCCGTTCGTTCATGATAACCACTTATTTTAATGACATTTATCACGGTTTGAGTTGAGACTTTAATGTTGTAGCAAACCAATTTAATCAGCTGCCAACTTCGGTACACTAATTCATGGATTTTCTTGAACTTGGCGAATGATGTTTCTTTTATGCACGCGATTTAATTTTGTTGGCCTCCTGGATCGATCTCTATTCTCAAATGAATGAAGTTCACGATATCTTTCAATGATATATTGCACAGTAGACTTCGATTTTTTAGTCAGTTCACTAATCCTTTTCATGTATAATCCATCTTTTCACAATTTAATCACTAATTCCCGAATACTCTTGGAACTTCCATTTTGAGACAAGAAAGAAACTTGAACTCAACAACTGTCGATATGTTGTTTCCTTATCATTGATTAACTTTCTAACGTCAAACATTTACTGCGGGCCTGTTTTAAACACGTCAGAAAGAATTTGCATAACGCGTACGGAAACTTTTTTTGCACTTCAATTTTAAATTCACTTTAGGTATTGAAAATAATATGCTTTTCTCGTTTTGTACAAATGAAAATTTATAAAAATCGCTTACTATAGACTTGTACTAAACACATATAGGCAGTATTTAAAGGAAAAATGAAATACTTTACAAATTATGTTAATTTATTCTTAAATTCAGTGACCGTACGGAAACTTTTTTTACCCACTGTATATAATAGAAAATCCCAGGTCAGATAAAGAAACCTTCTCAGAAGTCAGGAATATTTTTAGGGGAGTTCCGCAAGGCAATAAATATGGACCGTTGTAATTTTTGTTATACATAAATGATATCCCGAAACAGGTAAACACGATTTTAGCACTATTTGTTAATGACACCACGATATTAACTAAAAATAAAGAACTAGTTATTAAAACTCTAAATGAACACTTAATAAAACTCAGTACCTGTTTTAATGCGTGGAAAATCGAACTTAATGTAGTAAAATCCCAAGCAATAGTTTTCACTAAAAGTAATTAAATACCAGACAGTAACATTAAAATTAATAATCAAACCGTACCATGGTCCAACGAAGTCGAATATTTAGGTTTAACTTTAGACAAAACGCTAACTTACAAATCGCATTTCACTAAAATTATTAAAAAAAATATAGGGCAGCGAAAGCAGTACTATTTCCACTATTAGGCTACAGATCAGAACTAAATCAAAAAATAAATTACTTATTTACAGGGCAATAGTGCGTCCAGTGGTACCTATGCCTCCCAATGTTTCAGAGGCGCAGCTGATAGTCATATTAAAAAGCTCCAAAATAAAACACTCAGGTTAATTTGCATGTCACAATGGTACTTCAGAAATGAAGCTATCATGCGTGACCTATGTATCAATAATTTTTTCCAGATAAGCTTAAAGTTTTACATCAATCTTCCTAACATAGAAAATGATGAAAAAGCGAAGATCCCG
>JAPDSC010074966.1:266550-300685 GCA_026290005.1 Latrodectus geometricus | reverse complement strand
TATATATATATATATATATATATATATATATATATATATATATATATTGGAAATAATAATAATTGAAATGCATCGTAAAAATAACATTTTTTTTAAATGCTATTTCTTTATAATAGTTTTATAAGATTAGTAGAATTTCCTTTATTTTATGCTTCATTTTTTTATATATTTTGTTTTGTATATATATATTATGTTTAAATTGCTGTGTATGATACTCTTGTAATTAGTTGTAGAGAAGATATGCCTGCTTTTCTCATACTTGTACAGTTATACTATTAATGGAAAGTTATTGCCACAATTATTATATATATATATATATATATATATATATATATATATATATATATATATGCTTTAACTTCATAATGTGCCGAGCTGGTAGTCGAACATTGGAGCTCTGGCTTTCGGTTCAACAGTTCGTTTGTTCGAATCCTTGCTTAGACTTGGATGTTGCTAGTGGTTCGGAATCCATTCACAACTGTATATCCTATTCAAAATAGCTCACATAAAAAAAATTGAACATAGAGCGTCTAACGAACCAAATTAAACTAACTTTATAGTGATTGAATTTTTATCAGTATTATTAAGTTATGGAGTTTTTTTTATTGGCATCAACCTAACATAATTTTTTTTTATAAATGATGTTAATTTTATTTATAATTTGAGTCTCGAAAGTGTTACATTAACGCAAAAATCCAACTTTTTATTAAAAGTTTTTTATGTTTTTATCTCATTGAATTTAATTATTATCTCTATGATAGTGAACTGAATGAATTTTCTATTTTAGGTACGAGCCCTTTGTATACAATAAAACGATGACTCACGAGCCTGATGCTTCTCATTCTGGCACCACCATTCTGTCAGTCAACATGATGTCCTATGTAATAGCAGCAATTGTTTTCGCCCCTGGACCACCATACAGGAAAAACTTCTGTTCAAACAGTAAGAAATCTTAAAACCATTTCAATTGAAGTAGTTAGAGTGGATTTGTAGGTTGACACATAAAGTTTTATATTTCTAACAACTCATGTTCAATGAACTAATATGAAAATAAAAATTCTTATTACAGTATAGGTTTATAACTTAATCTAGACATATTTTTTAATGTTCTCTACATGTTGAAAAGGTATCATTAATTTAAAAGCCTGTAAGTGAGAAGTAAGGAATTTGACAAGGAATAAAAAATTATGTGTGCTGATAAAGATATTTTTCTAAAAACATTTTATGTATTTATATAGAACTTGACATTTTTATTTCATTGTGCATACATTTTTTGAGTTTTTTATATGCATATATTTTATCTACGTATTAATTTTTCATAAAATTCATAGATTTACACAAAATTATATTCTTATTACATATGGAAATAGAAATGTACAAATACACAATATAAAATAAATAATTTGAAAAGAATGTTTACATATTAAACAGTTTGTTATTATCAAATACGTTCAAACTGACCCAAAATTTTAACAACAACTGTATTAGAAATTTGCAATTATCTTTTTGATTTGGCTCATTCAAAAGATAGTTATAAATTTTTGTTACACAATTCCTTATTTTCCTTAAATTAACATTTAATTTTATTATTAAAATGCTAATTTGACCAATGATTAAATTAAATTTAATGCATTTTTTTTTTGGGAAAGCCATTTCAAAGTAACAAAAATGTGCCACCATGCTGACGTTATTTATGATTAAGACAACTAATTTTCTTTTTCAAATCAACTTTCTTTTTTGACCTGGCAGAAGTATACAAAGTTTATTATTGATATGAAAAATGAAATTTACTCTGAAATATAACTTTAATAATTGTGTAACCGTCTGCTTGTTTGATAAATGAGATAAAAAAATTATTTTGAGGTATAAGTTTTTCAAAAATTAAAAATCTCTTGAAAAATTCATTTAATTATTTTTAAGTAAAATATATGATTAAATAAAATCTTTTTTACTATATTTTTTCAAAGTAGTTTCTTTTTCTTGAATAACATCCGCTCTTCTTTCACCGTTATCATGGCAATTTATAGTTGGAAAATAGACACACAGATATTGGAGAAGGTTTGGAAAATAAAGATGTGTAAGACTAAATCTTGATGTACTGCATTATTCTTACATTGGAACTCAAACATTGTGATTCAGTTGTGGAGGAATTTAAATTTTATTTTGAAGATTACATGTACATAAATGAAATTTTCTCCTCTATTAATTAGATACCTTTAATCACTAAAATATTTTATGCAGCAAATATAGAAATATATTTTTAAGACTAATTCTTGCAGAAACTGATTAGCAATTCTTCAAGGAAAACATTACTCATTATATGTTAATTAAATATTTCATATGTGAGAAAAAACAAATTTTACTGAGCGCACTAAATATAGTACATTTTTATTCTTGAATCAGTAATATTAAATCAACAAAATTGAAGTCCTTAACATTTTGAGCATAACAAGGACAAAAAATTACTTTTTTTTGTGAAAATGTGCGATTAAATATTTATTTCCAGAACTGATACTGATTAATCATAAAATATTGTTAATATTTTTAACTGTTGGTAAAAATTTACAATGAAGTTACCTTTCAACAATATTTGAATACAAATGTATCAATGTCACATTATAAAGTTACACAAATTAATTTTTTTTTATATTATCTAAAAAAGGTATTCAGTATAGAGCACAGTATATATATTATATACCTAAATAATTACAATGCACTTAAATTTTTTGTATATATAGAGATGCTAAAACAAACATAATGTATCGGGAATAAAGTATACATTATTTTTGATTTAACGTCTTTCTCTGTTTCTGTTTTAAATATTATTGTCTTATTATTTCAAAGAGATGAGGACCATAGTAAATAAATAAACTTTTCAATGGATAATTAAACTGTCTTAACGTTAGTAAAATAATTTAAGCGGCATAAAAATTATTAAAGAAATTAAACAAAGTAAAAGACCAAAATAATTTCGATTCGTTAACGTTATATGCAATTTGTTTTTTACTATAATCTGCAATTTCATGTTTGTGATTGCTTAAGGGACTATGTACATCAATTCCAAATACAAAATTAATTTTTAATATTATGCATAATTAAAAAATATTTTTTTTTCAGAAACTTATCTCGGTGTTATTGTTGCTGAATTCATATTGGTAACTTATTTGACTATTTATCCTGCTGATGTGGTTGCTAAGTTCATCAATGTAAGTCTAAAAATATTTTTGTGGAATCGTAATAAAAGCGGGCAAAATAATTTTAGAATTCTGAGGTTATTTTAGACTATTTAAATAACTATACTTATTTATAATTTGATACTGAATTTTAACTTTACTTTTCTGTGTCTTAGGATTGAGTTAATTGTATCGGAAATATTTACGATTTAAGTTGATTATTATAATATAATAAAAGATAACAAAAATAAATTTTAGTTATTTACCTCCAAAGCATGTTTAAAGTATCAAGAGATATAACGCATTTAAATGTTGCATTATTATATTTTATTGTTAATTTCTGTGTAATTTTGTGGCGTAAAATTGTGTATGCATTTTATAATATCACCAAGATTTATATTATTTTTTTAATATTATTCCTTATACAACCCAAATTTTTTTTACATTTGCAATTAAATACAATATTACAAAATTTCTTGACTTTTATTGTTTTCAATTTCATTTATCTAAGGAAGAGCACTTGGACGAATAGATGCAATGTATTTTTACCTTTTTTTGAAAGAACGATTGACTTTAAAGTTCCTCCTTTAGGAAATCTGAAAATTTGGTGTAGCTAAAATATTTTTTGGATAATTTTATTAAAATATTGTCCTCAACTTATTTTATTTTGGAGAATACTTGATACTTTATTATTATTTGATACATTATTAATATTAACTAATTTATCAAATATTTGTTATTTAAGAAGACATGCATTTAAATATTGAATTATACTCTTTATTTAAAAGAAGTTTGAGGCCTAAAAATATTATTAAATGAAATTTGCCTTTCTCTTTCTCTGGAAAACAATAATTACGAATATTAACATCGGAGTTGAGAACGAAAAGATTTTAAGTTGAAGATCTGAATGTCACCCATTCAACTATCAAATTAACTATTTCCGAAAGACGTTTTTACAATGAAAAATGTAAAATTGATTTTATGTGTGTCATTTTTACTAGAGTCTACTACATATCTCTATCTTCAAAGTGTAATACAAAATAGGTATTCTGAAATGCATTTAAATTTTTAAAAATTTGTGAATAAGGATATAGACTACAAATTGTGTATTATTCAATATTTGGTTATTAGAATATTTTAACAAGCATTTTTACTTTTAGTTTAAGCAAGCACCTTTCATTGAATATCACCTAGTTTTATATGTTCTCTCGCTGGCTAATTTTATCGTCTCTTATGTATGGGAGGTAAGTTTAATTGCTAATCTTTATTTTAATAATATGTTATTCATTTATACTTTTAAGGAACAAATAAAATTTTTAAGGAAATCATTTGTAATTTACTATATTTTTGAAACTGAAAATTTTCAGGATTCTTTATCAATCCTTAAGGATGACTACACATTTGAACTTAACATGATTCAAAATATCATTTATTTAATACAAGTAAATTATAGCTGAATAAAATTTGGGTATTTTCTATAACTTATGAAGATCCATATTTTCACAAAATTTTATGTCTAATAATTTTTAATAACGATTTCATAAAACGAATGAAGTTAAATCATTTTCATTTCCAGAATAAGGATTAAAATAAGAAATATTTATGGATATAAACATATTATTTGCTCCTATTTTAGCAGTTAGAAAAATTTTAAACTCAAATTGTTACGTTTATAATACATAGGGATAATTATAACACACTAGTTTTAATATACTCACAAAAAAGAGTATACAAAAATTATATTTATAAGAAAGTGTCTCTTGGTAAAAGTCAAGAGAGCACACACTAACAGTGTTTACAAAAAAAAATATTTTTCTAAGTATAGATATCTCTCTCTTTAAGATCTTTTTCTTGCAAATATCATACCTTAAGCTTCAAGGAACGATTTTTCAAAAATTGCTTTCTTTCCTTGCAAAATTTCAGTTTTTATCAAATTCTTTTCATAAACTAGAATGAAATGTTTTTAATTAAAAGACTTCGAATGGCAAAGGTATATTAACAGATTAAATTTAATTATCAGAACAAAATATCTCGCAATTTTGAGTCATAGCCAAGCGACGAAGTCTATATGAAATTAATAACCTCCATTATAATCTTTTACACCACATTAGCAATGATATACCAAGACCTGACTATATAGTCATAGTCCATAGTCCTTACCCACAATGAAAATTTTAATTTAAGCCAAGTAAAATTAGGCAAGATCAATATCTTTAATAATTTCAGTTTGAGAGATATCTGAAATTTTAATTTTACATATTTTGGTAACAAAAATAAAATTTAAACAAATTTTTATTTTATAAGCAATTAAATCTTTTATTCAGCCATTTTTAATTTATTTATGAAGGCCTTACACATTCTTGCATATATTAATTTAATTCTTCAATTAATTGCATTTTTAAATAACTTCTGATGAGAAGAATTTGAATTAATTTCTTAATATTTATCTTGTTAATTCTTACTGCCTTGTAAATTCTAGTTAATGATTTAAAGAAAAACTGATTCTAATTAACTCTATAAATTCACAGAATTACCTCTCATAATTCATAACAAACTGTATTTTACTACCATAATAAACTACATCATATGCTAATAAGTCAGTGTTTTAAATTTTGTGTAAAAGTGAATTTTGAAATAGATCAAAGAGAGAAAATGTGACTTATTCTGTTATTAATACTTTAGAAGTAACCATAAAAAAATGCACTGCACTGTTGATAATTTGAAATGTTTTATATACACTCTTATTTGATAATTTCATCTCACTTTTTGTTAACTTAAAATATTGTAAACTAATATGTTAACAAAGATTTTTTTTGGGGGGGGGGAGTAGATATTTATTATAGAAATATAAAAAGAGTATAAATATTCCAGAACACAATTAAAACTACCCAAAGAATAAATAAAAAAATGCGATAAATTCTAGGTCCATATTTCATAAATATTTTAGTTTTACAATTAAGCAACTTTTTATATTATATTTTCTGTAGTCAATTGTTTTCATGAAGTTTAATGACAAATCTCGATTTTTGTTTGTCAACATTATGTATATATATGATATATTAATCGTATGCTGATTTATATTAGTATTCTGATTTTTAACTGTATCATAAGATATGTACTCTGAATTTATTAGGAAAAAGATACACCTTGAAAATTACATTTTCCAATGAGTAATTTTATAATAATGAAGTACTTTGGTTATAGTTTTTGATTTTTCTTTTCATATTTAGATATTCTTCATACAAGGATTTCTTTTTGAATATGTGGCTCCGTTTTTCCAACGACTAAGAGGGCCAACATATAAATATGAAAAATTAGAGCTACAGTTGGCTTCCGACAAGAAATGGCCACCAGTTGGACATTATGAGATAGCTACTCTCAGAAGTAAGTAAAATTTAATAAAAAATATTCGCACACAGTTTGAAAGCGATGACATATGCTTCTTGCTCAAACTGTCACAAAGGTCAATTCAAAGACCTTTGCAACTAGCTTTCAGTTAAAAGCCAAAGTGTGCTGGGCAGAGTAGCAACTAAATACATTTTGATACTAAGGAAGTCTATATAATATAGTAAACATGCTGTCACAGGTTATTCTGCGAGAACTTATAATTTCACTGGACTTGAACATAAGGTAGGGCTTACACGTAGCAGATATTTAACGGCCACTTTTCAAAGTAGCGTAAGTGCGAACACTTTATGAATGACTTATGTATCCAATGACATGCTATACTATCACTTCAAATGATAGGTTAGGACTATGTTGCTTAAAGCATGATGACAATGTGCATTTTCCACAATGTTAACAAATACCTATGAAATTATCATGATGGTGTAAGCAAAACTAGAATTATTCTGAAAACATGACGTTATTTCATTTTCTGCGTCTATGTTTGGTACTCATAAAATCATTGCAAGTAATCCTTTTTGTGATATAGGAGTAGTCAAGACCCAGGGTGGCTGAGTCTGCTATCGATGTTGTTGAAAACATCATCAAACAGTTTATGAAGACATTTGTTGATATGCAAACGGTCACATTTCTTGATTCAGGGCTTATGGTATGGTTGTATAATTATAATAATCTTTTTGGCTATTAAGATAATCAAGCAGCTGAAATCCAGCAGGGCGTTCTTTAAGACAATAATCTTGAACTTATCGATTTCATATTCTGCAAGTAGACATTAGATAATGACCAACTCGAGCTGCAGTATTGCAATATTATAAAGTACAATAATAATAAGCAACAGTTCTACCTCCTACAAAATCAGAAATGTATTGGTAAGCATTTCTCTTTTATATAAAAGACATAGTAATAATTTTTCACTAGGCAGAAATGTTATGATACAATATTCGTATGTGAATCCTTTTGAGATTTTTTTTAATTTAAACACTTTCTAGGTATAGCTATCATTTTATATAAGTAAGTTGAAAAGTTAATTTGCATGCCACAGTCTTCTCTCTTTTGTGTAAATTTCATGTTCGTAGCATGTCACCTTGTTGTTACAGCTTTACTAATCTGAAGTGTAGTTAATTTTCTATACTTTTAGATTCAGAGTATTGAAATTACTTATAATCTCAGTATAAACATTTTGTTTTTGAATGCTTATATATGTAAACTCATTATGTTAAAAATTATGAGCCAAAATGAACTAGATTATTACGAAACTTAGCCTGAAGGTATGTGCATGACAGATGTGTAAATGATTCGAAATGGCAGCGTGTTTGTGCATTGCGTAATGCCACCAGAAGGCGTTAAACTTCGTTCTTCTTTGAGTATAAAAGTGGTTGACAGAGTTTGTTTGCGGACTTTTGATCTATTAAAGTGGGACGATATTTAGATAGACACTATTACGCTACTTTTGAAGACAATGTAAGTAAATGTCAGAGTTCGAGAGGGGAAGAATTATACGGTCAGTAGAAACGGATAGTCAGCTTGTTTAGTCACTCACCACCACTCATTCTGACTTTACTGTGAGAATGTGTTCAAATATTTTAATTTTTATTAAATTTATTAATTTAACATGTTTGTGTGTGTGTGATATTTTTCTTTCCCAATCATTCTTAAAACTAAAATATTTTGCAGATTATTACAAAACAGAATATTAGCAGTCCATGTGCAAAGCTGATTAGTAAAAAAATATCACTTATGACATAATAATCTAAAAATTATATGTGAATATATCCAATATGATAATGTGCATATTATTTGTTACTTCATTCCTTTTATTGAAAATAATAAAATCAATCTATCAATAATAGCTAGACCAAATAAGAAATAAGCTTTCTTTGTTTGAGATATATAGGAGGATTTAGATCAAAATTTTAATATGATATATAAAAATATTATTATCTTAATAACGTGGATGTAAAAGTGTATGTATACTGTGGTACTTTGATATAATATATTCTAATAAAATACAAAGGCGTTGAGATCAATCTATGCTCTGGTATGAATTTCTTAAAACCTGTATCACAAATAAGAGAGACTAATCAATATGTTAGTATTGGGAAAATCAAAATTAAAATTCGTAAAATTAATAAAATTTTGAAAGTTATCAGTCATGAATAGACACAATAAATTAAAAATATGAATTTGAATGAATAGACAAAATTTGGCACAGCAGTCATATAAACCATCACGCCAATTTTTGAGTTTGGTGATTTTTTTGACTGATATCCTTGTTCATCTGGCAAAAATAGATTTTTTATGCGTCATAGAGATCGAGAATAATAATAATTATGACGAAAATTCTATATTGGCAACCCTCATCTATTATGTAAGTCATCTCGAGGAAATTTAGATTATTACATTACATTTGAAGATTTCATTAAAAAGTTTTGCAAGGATAGTAGGTTTGCATTTTTTTAAATTCTATGAATTTCTAGACCTTTTAGATACTTAAATTCCGGGTTTTATTCTTTTACATTATTTTAAATAACTCATATTAATTCTATGTATTATTAATTAAAGTTCTATTTCAAATTGTGTCGACTTATCCTTTTTTAGCTTGTACACGGCAATTTTATTATTTATATTATTAGAATAAAACCCTCTTTTTATCTAATAGTTAATTTAATGTGTATTTACGTTTGAAAAAATGCACTTCTTTTTTTAAATTATTAGGTACAATTTTTCTTATATTTTATAATTTATATTTATTCTTTTTACGAATGCTCCTATGCTTACACTAGAATTCATAATTTTATTTTTCTAAGTAACTGTATTTAAAATTTCGAAATTATTGTTCTTTCTTTTTTAAAATATATTTATGCATTTTTTATTTATCAGATTTAGGTTTGATTTGTTAGATGTGTGTGTAAGCATTTTTCAGGAAAGAATTTATTACGTCAAAATAACATGTAAATTCTGGTAACATTTCTTTGTCACTAAAATAGTTCAGAAATTACCATGATGGATTATACAGCAACTGTGCCAAAAATTTAAATCTTAAACCCATTATTTGAATTTTAAAAAAATTGTATTCAGTGTTGTATTTAATGTATTATTAATTAAGTGACATATTCATTATCAGTTCAAATAGATGGATAAAAATTACTTTTGAGATGTTTAAATTTACTATTCCTAAATAAATACGTTGTGAAAATTCAATGGTGATTATTAATTAGGTTTATTATTTTACCAGAAAGCAGCTTGTTAAAGTTTGGCTATAAGCATTTCAATTTAATCCAAAAAGGAAATTTTTGATCTGTTTGATGCCATACTTAATAGTGTATTATATATTTATAATGTGATGAAACAACATCAGAACAAATTGTGCTAAGTAATTTCATTAAACAAATTTGAATTGATGATTTGTGTTTCAAATGCTTAGTTTAGGTCATTGGAATTAGTTTTTGTGTTCAAGCTCTTCATAGGTAGTTGATATAATTATTGCATGACTATCACTTCCTTTTTGTTATGTTATATTGCTAATGTTACTATTTATTTTCATTTGTAGATGAACCAGAAGTTGATGAAACAGATGCTGCCATTAGTCGCAGTTCTATCAAACGATTACAGTGGAGAAGACAGAGCAGTGACATTCGAAATTCTGTAATGACAGGCTTAAGATTAGCTAAGACTACATCCATCGAAGAATGTCCTGAAGAAACCATGTCGTTTGTTACTTTTAAGGAAGGAAGGCCTAACATCACTAGAACTGAAAGGTCCATCAATAACGATCATAATTTTGTGTAAAGTGTGAAAACTTTATGTGGTGTCTTCAGCAGGAAAAGATGCCCTCGATCCGTTCCTTTTAGAAACAAACATGAAGCAATAAATTAAATCATGCGTTACACATTTTATGTAAATTATTTTATTATTTTAAGACATGAATATTATCAGTTCACAGAAATGACATCTACCGTCATGTTTAGGCATTTGTGAAGCTTAACATCTGATGTTTTTTCCATTAATATACGACTATTATATGTGTAAATACTTCAAAAATTGCATAGTATATATATTTTTCCATTTATTTTCTCCTAAAATTAATGATGAGATTATCATGATTACTGATGATTTTATTTTCCTGAAGCATTTATCATGATGCATTTATTAAGAAAGAGTCGTTTATTACGAAAAACATGTAAATTGTGAAATTTTCATTAGGCTTCTAGATCACGCAAGTGTATATATTTTCATATAGTTCTATATATAAAAACTCAAAATGAAACTATTGTAAAAATATGCCAAAAGTGAACAAGTTAAAAGCTCAATTGTTATGATTTAAGAATAATCTTTGAAAACAATTTGGAGTACTTTTTGTACAATGTTCGATATTCCAGTGACAGAAGGTTTATTTATCAGCTATATTTGATTATGGCGATATGCATGCCTAAATAAAGTATGAATTAAGCGATATCGGAAGAGATCAGTTTGGCTTATTTAGTTCTATTTGTTGATGATTTAGTATCCGGCTTCGATAATAAGAAAGTATCTATTCTTCATAATGTGTTCATTGTTTTTCATAAATACAAGCTTTACGGAGTAATAGTCATATATTTGTCATTTTATTCTGATTAATAATTGTTTTATTATTGCTATGCATTGCATTCCATACATTGTGTTATCTTTTTTACCAAAATGATTCCATGGTAAATTTCGATTCCAAGCTATATAAATAGTCATATGTTTGTCATTTTATTCTAATTAATAATTACATTTTCATTGTCATGCACTGCATTTTATATATTATATTATCTTTTTACTGTGGTAAATATTTTCTTGATTAATTTAAAATATATTATTCGTACGCTAACTTTACACATGTAATGAAAAAGTTATGTTTGGAGATTTCCTAAAAAACTATTCAATTGAAACCACGTGTAATTTTTCCTTTTTATTATATTTTTGTCAGTTGCTTCTAATATAGTCTAATGTAAGCTCTAATGTAAAGCTCTAATGACTAATTATATTTTTAATACTAAAAATGGAAACTTTGCTCAAGTTTATATGTAAGTATGCAAAAAATTTCAATAAAGTATTTGTGATTTATGTTTATAGACATTATTATCTTCCATATTACCATTATCTATTGATGAAAAACTGTTAAATAGGTCAATTTAGGAAAATATTATAAATATGATAAAGAATAATTTTAATTTTTGTCAATAAAAAGTATAATTCTTGTCAGGAAAGTTCTTTTATGACTGTCATATTGAAATTGGTGTTAAGAAGTATTTTATATAGTTTAAATTTTATACATTTTCAAGGCAAATACTTCTCTGAAATAGTTCAGGTTTAAATATTAGATTTAAATATGAAGATTATTGTAAATTTACTTATATGTTCGTTATGTATTTTTAAAATACAGATGTGATTCTTGATTATCATTTCTGACTAGACTATTCCTGTTGAATTATTTTATGTGGTGAATATTTCTTGACTAGAGAACCTCATAATCATTTGGGTATCCAATTTTGATAAATATTAAATTTTAAACAAGGAAATTTTAGAGGAAAAATTACGAGAAAAATTTAATTTTTCTTGCAATTTTTTCTCATATGTTGGCACTGGTTAAAAACTTTAAGGATTTAGATTTAAATGATATTTCTTATGTAAGCAATTTTTTAAATGAAAGCAATTTTTTTCAAAATATTGCTTTTATCCAAAAAATATTTTATCTAATTTTTTTTAAAAAAACTTTTTAAACTATTTTTATGAAAAGTAATTTTTTTTAACAAAAAGTTTCGATTGTAAGCATTGTCATAATTTTCATGCTCAAATTGTTACGAAACGTGACAAATTATAATTTTTGATTAATAAGATCTAATGTTGATTATTTTTAAAAAAAATAGTGTTTATAAATGTTAAAAACTTGTCAAATTTCAGTTTTCTCATCTATTTATCAAATACTTGTGTAATTCTTTTTGTTAAATGTATTATATTAATGAGAATATATTTGTTGATAGTTTATAGAATTATACATACATATAGTTGAATGCTTATCACGTTAAATTCTAAGTAACCAGAGTTAAAATTATTTTTCAAGATTTTCATTTCTTAATAATAACACATTTAATTATTTATAAATTTAATGCATAAATTTGAGTTTTAAATTTATTTCAAATATATGTATTTAAAACATTGACTAAATTTCCTTTCTAAAACAGACTTCTGTAATTATAATTATTATATAGGTATAATAATTTTCTCAGCAAACAATCATTAGAGAGACTATTCAGAAATGGTAGCATTTTCTACATTTTTAAATTTGTGCTGATGCTTAAATTTTATATCATTAGTTTTCATCTCATTGTTCTAAAACGATGTAAATGAATATTTGATTAAACTAATTATTGTTTAAAATTGTTGTTTATGTTTAAATGAAAATTTCAATTTATCTGGCATTACATTGTGTGCATATTTGTCGAACTATTGCTATTTATTTATTCTAAACTGATATCCATGAGAGATCCATGAATATTTCAGTTTGAAGAAGTTCAGCCCTCCTAAAAGTAGGTCCATTGAAAATTTATCGATACTCAGTAACCAATCTCTGGATGAGGTGCAAACAATGGTCATTAAATGAAAAGAGCAACCAATCAGGGTGAATATATCTATACAATGGGGCATTCTTTTTATAATTGCTATCCAAATTATTGGATAGCAATTATATGAAGAATGCCCCATTATATGAAGAATTATATGAATGGTTATATGAATATTATATTAATTATATGAAGAATGTAAATTTGTACACGAAATCGAAGATGCCAGCCTGAGCATCGTCAGTAATGAGATGTAACAATAAACGTTGTCAACAAATTATTTACATTTTCTATTATTTAAACTCTTTAATATTTATTAATCTCGTGCCTAATTTCATAAAGAAGTTGCATTTATACAAAGTTAAAGTATTGACTCATAACATATTTAAAAGCATAAGATACTTTTAAATTTCCATAAGATTATCTTGCATCTGGAAAAAGAGAGTATTTTTAGTTTTTATTTTAGCAACAATGTATACAGCAACAAGTTTGATATTAAGATATAAGTTTACACTTCTGATATATATATTAAGATTAAAATTACTCTTAATATTAAGATCTTGAAGGTTTTACGTTTAGTATTTATGCTGTTTTGTTAGGCTTAGAAACAAGTTATTTCTTTTCTAGACAGGAATACGCTTTATTTCATATCTGAAACAGAACAATAGGAGTGTAATTACCGTTGGAATAGTATAAAACAATGTAAAATATTCTTGATTTATTTTAGTAATGTTAGAAAAGGCAAAAAAGAATTTAAAAGCTTTGCAATTTTTTTTATAAATGAATTTTTTTAAATAAATGATATTAATTATGAGAAATTAAATGCGTTATTATGGTTCAATTTAAAATTGATTTAGGGAAATCAATTTAATTATCATTTAAAAATCAATTTAATTATTAAATCAAGTATCATATTTCACATTTTATTTTAGGTGCAAAATATTAAAAAATATCACCTGATAACCAATTTTTTCATCATTATTGATTTCAAATCAACTTTGTAGCTAATTTATACATTTACTTTGTTAAAATTGTTTAATTATTTTTCATTTGTTTTGTTATAAAGTATAGTATGAAAACTTAAACTTTAAATGTAGTAAAAAGTTATTTATACCAAAAAATTCATTTTGAGAAATAATATGTTGGATATTTTTAACTTTTTAGAACATTTTTAGACTATGCACAATGCATGGTGATTTTCTAAAATTTATCTACAGAACTTAATAATGTGACGTTTCTGTAAACAATCGAGTCTAAAAAATATGAAACGTAATGCTCAATAATGAAATGGCAACACAAAAAAGTAAAGATTTTATCAGATGTATTGTTCCCATATTAATGCCATAAAAACTATATTCAAATTAATTAATTTATTCAATGTAGAATATGATTATCATCTGAATTACACGTGTATGTATTAGATGGATGTCAATATTGTTGCTAACATAATTGTTTAAATAATACTTCATCTTGTAAATTTAACCATGTAAATCCTCAAGTTAGTAACCGGAACTTTTTAGTTATGTTCAGAATGAGTTAAGAAAGATGATTATGAAAAAGTGGGAGGCCCAGTATTAAGCCTCCTATTCTATGAGAACAATTCAAGAAAATACAGTCTAATTTAATAATTAAGTAAGAAATAAGTAATAAGAAAGAATTAAGTTATATTAAAAATTAAAGAAATATCTCTCACTTTACACCTAGATCGTTAAGAACATTTGTTGTTGATTTGCGTTGGAAAATCGCATGAGTATGATAAATAGTGTTCAATTTCAGTCTTTGTACTGTAATCAATTTCAGTCTTATTCAGTCAGTATTTAATGTACTTATTATAATTCAAATTCAACAGAAAAGTAGTTAGATTTTGCCCAACATTTGGCACATTTTAAGTTCATTATTGTTCTGGCAACATTCAGAAGTGATAAGTCAACATCTCACAGATATTAGATTCTATTATATCTGTTTTTAATCGAAAACAATTGATTAACCAATTGCCAAATTCTCTTGTATACGACAAGAGCTATTGTCGTTCAAACTTATATATAATTTTATCACCTATTTTAAATTTGATGCCTCAAATGAAAATCAAGTCTATAAATTAATATATTTGACTTAGAATAAAGTGTCATAAAATATATTCTGAAAATTAATTTAAATTAAAAAAATAATAAACGTTATAAAAATTTTTGATATGCGCTATAATTTATTTAATTTATATTGATGACAACCATTATATCAAATGATCATTTTGGCGTATTTTAAGTGCATAAATTACACACGAAATTTGCCAAAAAGCCTTTGAATTAATTACTTTTCATGCAAACCTTAGTTAACTTTATGGCTTTATGAGATATTCGTTTGCTGATAACTTCTTGTAAAAAATAAGATAGTCCTTGGGATAAATAACAAATCTTATTGTAAGATTTCAAATATAGGGATATTTCACAAGTAATTTTTATAAATTATCGAATTTTTTTTCCTTTATATTTTTTTATCTAAAAATTATGAATTATAATTTTTATAAATAAACAAATTTATATATTTCTTTAAAATTATCCATTTTTTTTATCAAAAATAGGTTAAAAAATTCTACATTAATAAAAAATAAATTGTGGAACATACAAAATATTTATAAAAATGAAGAGTTACTTAATATATATGAGAAAAAAAATATACTTTTGAAAGAGATTTTTTTTACATAAAATTCAATTTAAAAGATTGATTATTATCCTTGAAAATATTTTACAGAAAAGAAAAGGTATTTCCATTTAATACATAATTATTAAGATTTTAAAAGTAATCTTTAAAAGAGAAAAATGTTTGTCAGCCAATTTGTGTATTTCCAGTAAAAAAATTTATTATATATTTTTTGGCTTAAATAAATGACAGTCAGTGTTCATAATTTTCTTTGTCATATGTGTCAAAAGTTTACATGCAGTGTTGCTACGTCATTCAAATCGGATGATAGCAAAAGATTTTAGTCAATCTGCATCATCCGTATTTAGGTGATACAGATTTGACTACTGTTATAAAAATTAACACGCCTTTGGAAAAATATTTCACAAGATACAAGTACTCCTAAGAAGATTTATATATATATATTTGCTTTTTTTAATCAACATCTTCAATTCCGCACCATTTCAAGTAGCATTTGTTCACTTCAAGATCACTGTAAATACTTTGTACATATTTCGGAAAAGCTTTATTTTCAGGTAAGCTTGTGTTTTTCAATTTTTTTTCTAACAGTTTGTCACAATTCAAACAAATATTATTAAAATTACTTATTTAACATTTTCAATGATTATATAATTTAGAAATTTTCCTCAATATTTTTTGAATATTAAACAATTACATAAAATATTCTTAAATTATGCTCTGTAAACAATATTATGGCGAAATGAAAATGGTGAATATTTAATATTAAATCACGAGTTTTATGAATTATTTGTTATTAAGTTAGTTAAAAAAACTATTTAATTATTTGATTTAAATTTAAATTAAAATAATATTAACTATAAATATTTCCTATTTTGTTATTATTATTTCTATTTAATTTATATGATAACTCATATAAACAATATGAATGTTTTTTTAAATATTGAAACTAGTTTATTTATTGTTATAACCAGTTATATTATAATTTAAGATCTTGCTAGTTACTTGTATTCATAATGAATGGAATACTTTTAATATTCGATTAATATTAGAGGTTCAATAAAATATTTTATAATTAAATTTATAAATTAAATAAATATATATATTAATGCTATTACACTTCAATTTGAACTAACTAATATTTACACGTAAGCAACTTGTAAATAAAATTACAAGTTTATAATATTTTTAATCAAAACATTTGTAAATAAAACTAGGTTAATCGACTTAATTGTATTAAATTGTTTTCACTTTGAAAACGTCAAATCCTAGTATTTAAAAAAGTATTAACATAATGTATTTGATTATGTTAACTCAGAAATAACATATATTTTTATAATAAAATATTTGTAATTCTACTTTTTACTCTGCTTTCGATGCATTTGAAATTTCGAAAGAAATAATATTAGAAATGTTTGGATTATATTCTCACTAAGAGCTCATAAAATTATTCGTAAGGAAATTAAGAGTTAAAAAAAATTTATTTCAACTAATTGTAAATCGTGTTTTGTTACTGTCTGTTGAAATAATTCATTTTTAGCGATGTAAAATTAGCATACATGTAAATATTTTATTCGTAATATTTTGATAATCTATCATCCGTATTATAGGATTAAATCAAGCAAGTGTCTTGAATTGAATTATTGAAACGAGCTGTTTATCTTGCCGAAGAAGCTAACATTTAAATTATCATTCTAATATTAATTGGTGCATAATAATGGTTTCTAAAATTAGATTCAGGATTGGTATTTTATGAAAATGAGCAAGAAGCTCTAGTTTCCAGATTTTCCTAAGAATGTTGTTCCTAAGTAACGAGTTTTCACGAAAAAATCAGACAGCTCTGTAGTTTATTCTAGGTCTAACTTCCACATTTCCTAGCCTTACAAACTGGAACATTCCTGAAAATCCAATTGAATTTTTTTTAAAAAAGTCTCATATCATGATAAATGCATCATGCATATTTAGTGAATAAAATTTTGATTAAAATAATAAATACATTTCTTGATGCAAAAGCGAGATATGTTTTTGAAATCTATAGAGGGTAAAAAATCTTTTTCTGTAAAGTATTGAATTGTTAGGAGTTCTTGTACTTCTATAAATGCTACTTTGTCATAGCATAAGTGATACTTTTTTTTTTAGCTAAGCAAAACAGTATTTTTTACTATCTCATTTATTTTATTTAATTTCTTAAGTGTTGGTTATGTTGTTCCCATATATAATGTAAAGTGCAATTTTTCACTGTAACATTCTTGAATTCTTTAGAGAATTTGTTCAACTTCCTTGGAATAAAACAATAAGATTTACTGTAAGGTTGAACAAATTTTATAGGAGTATCTAGGTATACTAGTGATTTTGGTTTTACTAAATATCCTAATTTTAAACATGTATAGGAATTTCTAAATGTTCTTTAAATTTAGCTTTAAAATATGCTTAATATTTGGAAATATATTAATTTATTGATGTCTTGAATTTATAAGAATAATTTTAACCATTAATATATATATAAATATATATATTTATGAATAATTACAATTATTATTTTTAGAGTAGTTTGTATATTTTTAAGGTAACTATTTACAAAGTAATTTTTAAGGAAAAAATAAAATAAGCTAACTTAGGGAAGCTAAAAAATACCTGGAAATGTATTTTCCAAGATATATTTTATCTTAATATTGTTTTAATTTTCCTTTTTAAATTCCTACAATTAGTTCACAAATTATATATACATATATCTTTTACAAATTAAAAATTTTTTTTGAAATACTTATTGTTTATCCACTAAAGTTCAAATAATTTTTTTTAAATTTGTAGTAAATGATACTTGATTTTAATGCAGTTTTTTCATTTATCAATGCATTAATCAAATTAAAGTAGTTAACTCTAGTTCTATATGGTACAAAAATACACTATTTTGCCTGTGGTGCCATCTGTTGGCATAAACAATAACTATTTCCGTCTTTTCATTTCTTACATTCTTAAATTAATTTATTTTTAATATCTTGTATAGGAGTTTATTATTTTCTTTCAAAATTCAACTTCGTGGTTTTGAAATAAATTAGTGAGTGAGATAGTAAATGGGTATGGGAGTGAGGAAGAAAAGAATCAGAATTTTTTCTTATTTAAAAAAATGAGTGAAATTATTTATAAAGGACTTTTTGTAATATAGTACAATCAAAAACCTATTTTGATGTGGCAAACTTGGTAGAGCGTCGCCTTAGAATCTTCATGGATCGAATATTGACAAAACATGAAACTAATCAAAACTAAAAAAACAGAAAAATAAAACTAAAAAAACAGACTGCATTAAAAGTATCGACCTTTACTTTACAAACGGACAATGCAATTTTTTTGTTGACCTAAGTAGAAATTGATTTTAAATTTTTTTTATGTATTACTTAAAAAAAATTCTTGAATTACTTAAAAAAAATGTATTACTTAAACAAAGTTACGTGTTACTCGTAATTATACATTACTTGTTAAATGCTTTGATTAAAAATAATTTATGTTATATTTTGCACAAATTATGCTATCATTTTAAATTTGAAAAAGTTTGAATATTCTATTAATGAAAGCTTCAATATGCTTCGAGTTGGATTTTATTCAGTTTATTTTACTTTAAATCAATGAAGTCTACAATAGATCTTTTTGACTTAAAAATTTATTTTAGAGTAATTCAATTTTACATTAACAATTTAAACTGTAAACTACTAAAATTTAAAAAATGTAATAAATTTTATCTATATATTATTCATAATTATATGAGAGACAAGAAAAAAGTTTTAAATCATGAATATTTAGCATTCTCATAAATGTTACTTGATTTAAAGTTTTAAATGGGCTAACATTGTGTATTTGAATACATGAACTGATAATGTTTTATTTAAAAAAGTTCTGTAATTTTTATCTTTTTTTTTCTATTTGCATTTTTGAAATAAATATGTAAAAAGCTCTTAGATGAACTCTTACCATGAACTGCTCGTATGAAATTTGCATGAAATAAGATCAACTATACGTGGATCTATTTTAACAAAAAGTAAACTCTACCTGAGAAATAAAGTGAAGTAGCATAAATTTCTTTAATTTGTTAGCATGCTAAAATACATTAATTTCTTACTTTTATTAAGAATGATGAAAATGTTTGCTTTTTTAGATTTAAAGTGAAAGACTGATAACAAGTGAACTGGTACTTCAGAGGTATCTTTTCACTTGGATTACCCTGTGCTTATGACCACGATCCCAAGCCACCATTTGTAAACACGACAAATGATTAGTTAGTTCAGGAATAGAATTACTTATTTTTGTTAACAAGATCGAAGATTTTCCCAATCAGGCCAATAAGATCTTTGAATCCTACAAAAGTAAAGCAAATTTAAATCACTGAACCTAGATTTTAATAAATAAGAACTTTGGAAGTTAGTCAACTTCATTTAAGAATTTTTTGCGTCTTCGTCAGTTAGAATGTGTATGACGAAAATATTTTACAGCTAATTTTATGTGACCTATATAAAATCTGACTGTCATGCTTCAAATGTTTTATTTATAACTATGTAGTTGTTTATCTGGAAATTTTCTCCATAGGTTTTGTTAAATAAGTAAAATGTAATTGTTTTGTAATCAGATGAAAATAGCCGAATGTAGTGACTGAATTAGCTACTAAATAATTAATATTGAGTTAAATTCCAATAAATTTTTTTTATATTATTCAAATGGATTATTAACAGAATTAAAATTGCTAAGTCCCATTTTTAACGACAAATCTTCCGATTTCTAAATAAATACATAATTTTATTTAGTGTTTAAACTTAATATTTGCTTTTTTGGTCTGAAATTTCACCTTTAACTTAAAATATCGATTACTTATCATATCGGTGATATTCACATAATTTTAGAATTAACTATAGTGTGAACATAATAATAATGCACTATGTTCTTGATGATGCAGACACAATGTAGAATAATAGCATATTCACAAAAAAAAAAAGAAAAAGAAAAAAAATGTATTTGATTATATTTACTTTAAGATAGTTACTCAAAGTTATTTATTTCGCTTTATATATCATCCATTTATTAACTTGTTTTGATAATCTTTTATTAAAAATTTTATTCATTTTGTTATAATTCATTAAATAATTCTTTCAAAGCTTAGTATATTATGAAAGTTAATGCAATTTTTTGTTTTCCACTTTCATAACATTTAAGTTATAGCAAATGTTATGATTCAAGTTATGAAAGGACTTTTATACAAATTAGATTGTTGATCAGAAACTTTTTAGATTGTTGATCAGAATTTTCAAAGAACATGGAAATAAATTTGTTTGTTGATCAGAATAAAAAAGTATTTTCATAAAAAAATATTCCATTCATGAAAACAAAGTTCACATTTCAGCGTACGATACTCACGATAAACTGTTGTCATTCACAAAAATGAATAATTATAGGTTCTAGTTTATGGGAGATATATCCAGTAGTAGCTGCTAAGATGATACCAGCTCTTCCGGTGATAAAATCACTTGTAAACAGGATAGACAACTCTCAGCAAACGTGAACATTATTATTTATTTTTCACTTCTGCGTCTTCTAATTAGATTGATTAGGTCACATGTCAGCTTTCATTCATAAAACGGAATAGATACTCTCAATATGTCGTAACCTTTCAATGCTAAATTCTAGTTGCTTTAAGATTTAAATGTATCTAGTTTGAGAGGGATAGATTTGAAATTTCTGTCAGATTTAGTTAAATTTAATCACTGGTATTTGCTCTATCAAGGTTTTTTATAGTCCGTTATGCAAATTAAAAAAGGCTATATTTCGTTTAAGCACTAAATAACATAAAAGCAAATCAATATTCTTTTACACATGAATTTGCATTAGAGAAAAATTTAGATTAGACACAATTTTGATAAAGGATTTGGGCCTTTATCATTATTGGTATTTTCATATCATCATGGAATCTTAACTAAATGTTAAGATAAAATATCCAGACTAAGTAAAAACAAATAAATATAGACTATGTCCTTATTTATATGAAAATGGGAAAATAAGAATTTGAAAATATACTATTGAGAAAAGTAAGGGTTATTAACTTAAACGAAAGTAAAATCATGCAATTTTATTTAGCACAAACAAGAAAGAATTCAATAAAGCCATTGTTTTAAATACAAGTTTGGAAACACTTATAAAATTTCGAATTTTGATATGAATAATTAAGGATACTAATGGTCTCTATTCATTGCAAAATACAACACAAAAATTGCACGCAACTGAATCATTCGCTATACTATACAAACTGGGTATACAAATTTTGGATGATTTGATCTTTCATACATTGTTAATTTTCCTTTTAAAATACTTCTCCTAGTTAAATCACTTTTATCTTTGTATCCATTATTCTTTTGAATGCAAATAGTTTTTACAAAAATAATTTATTATTATTTATATCATATTTAAATTTTTTATTATATATTTCACATAAAATGATTATAGTAAAATCATGTTTATTCAAGGGTAATTTATTGATGTTTAAATAAGACAGTTTCTTGATTGCATCATTGTTGCATATTTTTAAACGGATATTTTTCTGCAAAAGTAGTTAACTTATAATAAGTTGCCATAATGAAATACTATTGTTTTCGAAAGGTGACCCCCAGATGTTGAATATTCTATATCAAACGCATCGGATTTAACGAAATCAAATCAAATATATATATGAGCATATTCATGTGATGTACTTGAATATAACGTCATAGCCAATGCAAAATTAAATGATTATGAATTCTTTGTAGATTGGGTTAAGAAAGCATAAAAAAATCAGCTTGTAACACACCGTTATTTTTAAGATCGGTTTCAATAGAAACATTTACCTTTAACGTCAATGGCTTTGTCACTTAAGGATTATTCATTATTTTTAAATAGCTGATTCATTTCTTGCGAGGGATTTATCAGCAGCTTTTATCTAAAATTCGTTCCTTCTATTAATCATTCTTGAGAAATTTTTTTGAATTTACAACTAAATTATGTTGTTTTTATGAAAGTGACTTTTCCTAAAGTGCTTTCTGCAACAGAATAAGTTAAAGTTTTTTTAGATAAATGATTCAGCAGTTGTTTTACATTTAACTCTAAGGTAACTAAGAAACCTATAAAAATTTCATTGTAAAGGAAAATGATTGGAGCAATGTGTGAATAATGAAGGACAAAATAATAAAAATTGAAAAAAGTTGTATTGATTAAATTATATATACATATATATATACATGCTATTCCTCAGATAATGAATTATTTATCTAATATTCGTCTCTAATTACCAAAGATAATTTCTTTGATAATTAGAGATAAATAATTAATCAAGAAATAAATTTAATGTTTTTACAAGAATATTATATTTAAAATCAATGAACTAGTGTAAGGGATGCTACTTTATTTTATGTTCCTTTGCTTGTATAACTGTAAATGGATTTTTTCACTCGATATTGTTTATCATAGTATAGTGAGTTTGTTATGCTAAGAGATCTCCAATATTATACAGATTACTCTAGCTTTTGGAATGCATATTAACTTACAATACTCATCAAATAGATATAAATTTAGAAGCCCCAAGTGTAAAGAAACCAAGATCTAATTTTTCAGAGTCAAATCAGTTACTATACAGATAATTTTTCCAACAGATTATTAAAGATAAAATGTAGCATTTAAAATGAGAAGAAACTTATGAATTAAATTGTTTCAGTAAAACAATAGGAAATAAATTTCACATTTCACATGGATTCTAAACAATTGATTTGAACTAAATGAATAAATTTAAACAACTACAGATTTGTTTAATTATTTTACATAAAAAATTTATATTACCTTAGATTTGTTTATTCGCTAGGCTTGTATTAATCTGTTTCTAACATTGCCTTTAAATGTTTTTTCTTTTCTTTTTAACAGTGATAAAAAAGCGCACGAAGTTAAAACTTTTGCGAAATTAAAGTAAGGGAACATACTGAAAAGTGTAAAAGTTTAGCAAGAAATTTTGAAATATGCACTTTTTTTATCCCAAGCAAATTAAAACCAGTTCGATAACAGAAGAATATCAGAAATAACTGACTTTTTAGAGATATATTTGGATTTAAGGAATGTGAATATTTTTAAAATTTGTGAACTATTGATGTATTTGCTTTTTATGTAAAATATTTAATTTTCCTAGTAAGTTAATTTTCATTTTGTGTATAACGTTTTTCAGAAAATTGTAAATATTCATGCTGTATTGCACAACGTTTTTGGTTGATTTTTCTTTCTTAGAGTCGCTTTTAATTATCCAGAATTAATTCATCTATATGTAGCATTTAACAAATCTAATATCTTTCATTGAGGAGGATATTTTAATCAGAAATATAAACACAAAATAAACTAAGTCAATATTAATACACTGATTTTTTTTATTTAACAAACAGTAATTTTTAAATACAGCAGTTTTTTAAATAAGGATTAGTTTTTAATATCTCGTAATATATGTAATACTTATATTTAAGACAATTCATTTATTGCATTTTGTGGGCAAATATTTTTATCTTTGAAAAGTTTGATTTTGTATAATTCAATACTTTGAAATATATTTTTGTTATTAGTAATAATTCCTAATTGACCGAAAATAGTTTCCTATTTGAGAAGGATTAAAATTTATTGGATGAACAGTGTGGAAATACGGAGTGCCATTTTGAGGGAAGTATTAATTTCGTTACATGAATGTACTAATACTATTTGAAAGTACACTTGAGTAATTAAGTTAGAAATTGCAAGTTGTTTGAAAATGTCTGAAGGTTCTAATAAGTAAAAATGACTGCTGGAAAAGGATTAAAAAAATAAACAAACATTATTAATAACTTATATTTGACGTCAAGTTCAGGAAATACTATTTTAAGAATTGCATTTTGCAAAGTAATGTCTTTAAATTTGCTTATATATGCATGAATCCTGAAACGTGATGTCATAATATTCAATGAATGTTTAAAACTATTGTATTCATAAAATACCTATTTGAAGAGATTCTGAAATAAATATATTTTATTAACCATTTTACGTATATTTTATTCTTTAGCGGTTTGATTTCAATAATGCTAATTTAAAGTGACTCTTGGTTGATCGTTCTTGTCTTTAAGTTAAATGCTATTGCAGCATTATTAGACATCTTCATATCTGCAAATAAAATTAAAATAAGGGAGACTCAGACTAATTATTCTAAGTTAATCATAATCTCTGTGTTGTATTAAACAGATATTTTTGTTTGGTTAAGCAATATCAAAGAGATTCAAAGACTAATTACTTCCTTTCAAAAATAATGTTTTATCTGAAATGAACTTTTGTTCAAATATGAGTTTCTATCCTGGGATCTAAAAATAATTTTTTTTCTTTAATTAATTTTTGTCTCAAAAAAAGTAGAAGTAAATGCAGAAATGCATGATTAAAACGGACTACAAATATTTACTGTAATTAAGAAATTTTATCCAAAACAAAATGATTATTTAAAATTTTTGAACTTTTTAATCCAAATTTTGATGTATCAAGTTGTTTTTATAGCTATGCATTGTCATAGAAAGGGAGAGGATGTACTATTTGTTATGTAATTTGAAGTTCACTGGTAATGAGTGAGAAAAAGAAATTAATTAATTAAATTAAGATCTCATGAAAAACAAGATGAAATTGCAAAGTTACAAAGCTTGCATTAAATATTTTGAATTTACATATGCCATAAAAAGCTTTAAATCTAAGAGTTTATTCTAGGCTTTTCTGAATATTTATTTCATATTTGTCTTGCAGAATAAGTTTTCATAGATTATTTATCGTTACCATATATCCCTATCAAATAATCCGAAAAAGCTCTCAAACGTTTTCTCCAACATTTATGTACATACGAGGCATAAAAGTAACACATCAATCTCCCATCAATCAAGCATGATTAAATAAAAAACTTTGGATCGTTAATCTTTATTTAAAGTAATTTTTAGCGTTGCTCATTTAAAGACAATTTTACTCGTTACACTTCTTCAGGAAAAATCAAACATATAGTAGTTTATGTATTTATCTTTATACTAGTTTATGACACGAATAATTTATCTTTTATAAACTGCTTTACAGTTGGAAAAATATTTAAAACTAAAGAATCTTTCATCAGAAACAACAAGGATTCATTGCTTCACATAAAAATATATATTTTCAAGAAATTCTCAACATTATTAGTAATATTTACTAGGATGCTGTCATGAAGTTTACTCGGGATGAGAATGAAATTTTGATATTTTTGCAATGGAAACTGTTAAAACTATTTCAAAATTTATATCAAAATTTTATTAATTATATTTAAGTTAATTTGCAAAATTATATAAGAATAATCACGAATTATCTAAGAATAAAAAGTAAAAATTGTGCATCTATAAATTTATGCATATTTATACATACGTTTTTAAATTGTTGTAATCTAGGTATAAAAATAATTATTAAGAATACATCCAATGTTACTATATATAATGCAGTCATAATTCTGTGGAATGAATCGAAATAGATATTACCCACAAAATTTCAGTTAAATTATTGAAAGAAAATACATTTCTCCAATTAGTTTTAAGCAAAATTATTGATTAAATTAATGTCAACCCAGTGTGATATAGGGAATGAAAATTCAGTAGAAAGATTAATGGATAGTTTGTGTCAACTGTTATAATTATTCCAATTATGACTTTAAGAGTAATACATCATAGACCAAAATAACAGTTTTCTTGAAGCATAGATACTTTGCGTACCGTAGTTTTCATTTCAAATGAAATTCATAAAACATCATTTTAATTTTCAATGTGTAAATGTATTTTGATATTTAACTTTTTAAATTTTGAGTCACCAAATAGTAAGATTAATGCTTATTCTTCTATCACATTTTAAAATATCCTTCCATTAGTATGTATGTAAATTTTGAATAACTAATTAATTAAATTATTTATTTGAAAGAATTACATGATCTATATGATTGAATACAGTTAGAGAAATATTATTAGATTGCACAATTCGCGAAGAATATTTCTAATTTTATGAATTGGGAAATGCCTCTTTTTAAAAATATAGAAAACCAATTTAAATAAACGAAAGGACTTTATTAGAAATTTAATGTTAAGTTTTCACTTTTTTCGCTGCCTTTGAAATTAATATTTGTTTTAATTTAGTGAATGAATCTATGCTTTTATATACATATTAAACATTATTTTTCATAATAAGTGTTTTGTATACATTTTTTTACTTGTGAAAAAATATAAAAAGACAAAAATATATCTATTCGATAGAGTAAAAGAAATAGACCCTATAGGATATTCATTAAAATGTGTGTATGTGTGACAAAAGCAATTTATATTTAAAGCAACGTTTTTCTTAACTTAATTAAAGAATGATTGAATTAATAAAATCTGCCAAATATTTTTCCTTTTATAGTGTGATGGAAGTATACTTCATTCATTTATATTGTGTATTTCTTATCTACATTTGCTTCAATAAAGAGAAATGTTTGATGATAAATTGATAATGATAGCCGCATAAAAATATAATAATTTTGATTTATAATAAAAAAATTGATTTTACATGATGTTTAACTTCAATTATGAAAATAAAATTCAAAAAAAATATACAGTACGAATCGACTAAATGAAATAACTGGTTGGATTAGTAAATTTAATGTGCATCTATAATTCGCTTAAGGCTCCAATCATATATCATTCGCAGCAACTGGAAAATAATTTGTTTAATTATTAACTAGTTACTTATCATTTATCTTAGATCATTAATAAAAAAGTACTTCCCTTTTTAAAATTATGTACTTCAAATCTTATGTAATTAGAATCATACCTTACTGTACTTAGTAAGTACTCTGAAACGATACATAATTTTTTTTATAAGGTGATATCACTTAAACCTATTTAATGTAATTGTAAGTAGTAAATTTATGATTACTTAATAGTAAAAACGTGTTTAAAACTTAAAAATAATTTTTTTTTAAAAAAACGTTGATAAAAATAAAAATATTTTAAGTAAAAGTTTATATATATTCGTTTTATAACGTGTAATTGTGAAAAAGTTAGTTTGGAAATTAAATCTATTAGAATAAAGAATATTATATTTATTAATGAATTGATATACACGCAACACATAAATGTTTCTTATTTATATTAATTCATGAATACTCTTAGAAGACATAAACTAGCTATACACATAATTATTTTTTATGATTTATATCTTAGCTGTGTGATCCAGCTTTCATTACTTTTATCCTTTAACGATTTAAAAACACTCATGGATAATAATAAATAATATTCAAACTAGATTATATGATAACTTATCTTGAAATCGTTTTTACTTTTCTTTAATGCAGAAAATAGAAGATAAGAATATAGGGCATGCTAAATTCTGTTATTGATTAACTCAGAAGTGTATTGAAACTATAAAAGCTGAGAAATATAATTGAAAAACAAAGTGAAAAAAAAAAAAAAAAAAAAAAAACAGGCTAAAACTATTTTTTACCTATATTACTCAAATATTTCAAAGGTCTACACTTCACTGAATAATAATCTTAAAAATGAGAACGCTGATTCTGAATTACAATTTTTTACATTAAATTAGGTGATAAGTTTCATATTTATTAAATAAATTGAAACGGAAAAGAGAGACATCAGTAATTTAATAGATCTTGTTATAATTCGTTGCATATGAGGAATATATCCCGTGGATAACATCACACTTTTGCAGTAAAGCAACACTCTAATTTTTTTTGATTTTTAAGAACCTCGTCTTAAAAATAAAAACAGGTAATATTCTTGTAGAGACTTAAAAATCACTGATTCACTGGTATTATCTTCAAGCATTGTGAATAAGTGGCATAATTCAGAATATCTTGAATGACATGCATATTTTTCGAGACTTTTGGATGTTGTAATAAGCCTAGTAAATGAGCCTAGAATAATATATTCGTCTTATTACCACAAGAAGTCAAAAAACTTTTTATCAGTTGATTTGACATTAATATGCACATTTGAATGGACAACATAGTTACTATCACCTCTTTTAACTTTTTAAGATAAAAAAAATTTTTGTATGCGTGTGATTCACCGAGAAGCTTCAAGTGAAACACAATCAAGATTATTTTATAGAAAAAAAAGAGTCCATCCAACATTACATTACTTGTTTATGTAGTGAAATAAGATATTGTTTTGTCAATAGAAACTTGAAATTACGTAAAACATAAAGATTTATATGGATTTATTTTAAATCTCCAAATTGGATGTAAGATCAAGAGGAATGCAGATGTAAAGTGATCGTTAATTGAGATCAATGCATCATCTACATTAATGTTTATGTAGAAATTTAAATGTCAATGAATTCATGAAGACAATAGTTTTAAGCATGCTTATAAACATAGGAACATAAATATTTATTTCTAAATAAATTTCAATGATTGTGAAATATGAAAAACAGTTTTAAACAGTTTAACTTATCAGTTTCTCTACACCAATTAACCTATTTTCACTCAAATTAACTGGTAACTCTTATTCCCAATTGAAGCCTGATTCCCAAATTTCCTGTAATGAAAACTTAACATGAACAATAAATGGTGAAATCAAACCAATAGGATAAAAAAAAATCTTAGCTATGTTTATCTTAGTTTGTAAAACAATCACTCTATTTAGCAACTTTTCTAACATAATCCTTTAACTTTCAAAGACAATTCATCTTGCTCCAGACACAATTCAGCCCCAAAACTTTCAAATGTTGAACACCATCTTTCTTTCAGAAGCTAAATGCATACTCTATCCACATTTTCTCTAACTCTCTGCAATTAAATCCACTGCTATTTAAAAATTTGATAGCATCTGATAACAACTGAAATTACTCCCTCACATTATTTCTATCAAAGTGTAAGTCATCCAAGAATAATACTGTAACTAACAATATAAATGATTCAGGCATGATTTGCTCATTTTTTAATGTGATATTTTATAGTGATATTTAAAATAAATGAAGAAGTTTTGCAAACCAAAAAGTATCCTTTTCATTTTCATAACTTTATAATCTTTATTAGAATCATCTGAATACCAAGGAAATTTTAAAAAGTCCTTATCTCTCTCAGAAATTCCGACCATTATAAAAGCTTTTTCTATATTCACATTAAATGCTGTTTTATATTTTCTAAAATTTAAATTCACATAAAAAATGCTTGGATTTAAATTTAGAAAAGATTTGTGACATTTGTTCAAAGTAAATTTTTTAAAATTTTTAGCAACAATTAAACTCTATGAGAACTTTTGTTGTTTCCTTATTTTCTCTAAACAAGCTCTATGTTGCACAAAATATATACGAGTTGATTCCTCTCACATTCTTCAATAACACTATTTTTTAATTGATCACTTAATATTTAGCTGTACTCATTAGCTACCCAGTTATTTTTGGAAAAGAATTTCTTTTTAACTCGTTAAATCTTTTTTTGACAAAGAGAAATTATTTTTCAATTGATCACAGCTAAATTTCCACAATAAATCAGTTCCTACTCTCACAATTTAAATTATTTTCAAATTGATCGATTAATGCTTTTATCACAATAATTAACTCTTCCTTGTCTTTTATTCCAAAAGCTTCAAGTTTCCACAAAAATTTAATATCAAAGTAGATACACAAAAATTAACTGACACTGATTCTTTAAACTTATATTTTTAATTTTGTTGAAACTCCTTGCATTGCATGTGGGAAAATAATTGGAACGCATGCGATTGTTCCCCTTTATTTTTTCAAAAGAATTTGCTATAACTAGCCAAAGCACATCAGTTCCAAAAAGAATTTCAATATTTATATTACTCTAACAATAGAAGTAACCAACCTGAATTCATAATATTTTGTATCTCTACATTTGGAATGGGAACCTCTGACCTAGTAATAATATTAGAGACAAAGTACTTCATTGTGAATAAGTGTATGAGGATTAAATCAGTTTGTTAATTTTAATTCTACAACTGGATATATTCTCTCATGGTTATTCACAGAACCAAAATATAAATAAATACATAAATAAACAATATTTCTTCTCTGATCTGTTTTAATTTCCAGCAATCTGCAAGGGATTTTGTACATTAACTTCTTTCTGAAACATTATCGCTCAAAATTCTCTCTTCTTTATTTCAATCATAAATATTCCCGTCGTAAGCACTACAAATTAGCAACAAAACTATTGACAGGTGTGGTCCCGACACAGTAGAACTGAATTAACTGTATTAAGTGGCGTCTGCATGTTTTGTTTTCATTGAATTCAAAACTGTTTTTTCAGTTAGGAGAAGTTTGCTTTGTCTTTTAAAAGAGTCCTGTGATTATATGGTTTTGAACAAATGGAACAGTTGTTGGATTTGCAAATTTTAACATTTAAACTTTAGAAAAACATTTGAAATACGGATTATTTTGCTTTACAGCTGAACTCGATAATTTAGAAAGAGTTTCTTGAAATGTAGACAAAAACGTAAAGTATGATTCTCCTCAGACTTACAAAAAATACATTTTTGATTTCTTACAATAGATAGGTTAATGTTTGAAAAACATTTTGAATTACAATTCCAATATCTATTTTAATATTTACCCTCTCTTCTCTGAAAAGCAGAAAACGTTTTAGAAATGTAGACTCCGATTTTTAATTTTTCTTTGAAGTTAAACATATATCGCATTCTCGCCCTACTTTCTGAGGTTCAATCCATAATTGTTCAACGCTCATGGTTTTGTTCAACGCAATAATTTTGCGTTAGAATTTAAAATTTTTCATGTTTCTCAAATGACAATAATACTTAAAATTTGAACTTAACTTAGTAGCAAACTGTACAAAATTCTTAAAAGGCATTTTTTGAGTAGATCGAAAATAATGCAAACACTCTTGATGTATTGGTTGGAACTCTCATGAGATAATATATTTAAATTTGTAGTAATTGTCAAGTTATTATTTTTTTTTTACATAAACTTTAGTAATTTTCTCTTAAAAAAATTAACAAAATGATTGCCTTTAAATCTTCAAGAATCTTTTTTGTTCTTAAGGTTTTCTCATTGGTTTGAAAAATAGATTAAATGACTTAGTTTTTGTTGGTATTACAATTGTTACTTTTTTTTTATCATATGTTCAATTTTTAGATTTGAAAAGTCTATGTCTGAATATTAACGTAGAGACATATTTTTCTTGATATTAGCCAACTCAAATTGCGTTTGAAGCTGCGACAATTTTATTTTCTCTTATTCTAATTTAATTTCTCTTCTAGATTTTCTATCTCCCCACTGCTTCTTTATCTTAAAGTATATTATCAAATACATTACATGACTTTTATAACTATCCGAATTTTCAATTTTTAATTCAATTAATTTAGCACTGCTGTGAACTGCTGTGAATCATAACTCCTTGGATGTGTGTGTGAATCATGAAGATGTGTGAAACTACATGTACTTATTTTTTAAAATTATGAATTTACCTGACGAATGAATTATTAAAATGTGCATTTATTTTTACCTCTAGCATATCTAATCTTTTCATATTTTTGTAAATAATTAATGTAGTAATGATATAATAAACAGATAACTGATGATGAAATTAAATATATTTTCTATTGATATTATTTTATTTACTGATACAAAAATACTTTTATTTATTTTACATTTTTATGTGAGATTTTTCTTTTAGTTGTTTCAATTTACAGAGAATAATAGGTAAAAATATAGAGATTGGAAAAAAAAATTATTTTTAATTTAATTTCTAACCACAAAAATAATTGTATTGAAATATTCGTAAAATTCTATTAAACATCATAAAAAATCTTCTCAATTTAAATATTTTTCATCAAATTATGAGTTTTAAATAAAAAGTTTCTAAAGTTTTTCCCCTCTTTTATCATTTTCTTATTTATATGTGCTGGTATTTGAAAAGTTTAATTCAAACAATGGCGTAGAAGTGTTAGAATTTGCGTGTCCTTGAAACTCCTTTTCTGTTTATCCAGACAAAAGGATGTGATAATCAGCCGATTGAATTTTACACCTGCTAGTACATGAAACATTGTTTCTATGTGCAAGATGTATGAGGACACGGTATTTACATATAATAATGACAATAGTTAAGCTTTCTGTGGAATAATAATCCTTATGGGTCACACGTGTTTCGAGAACTTGCTACTGATCTAGGTGTCTAAAGTTTGTAAACAATCATAGAATTATTTCTAAAAGTGTAATAAAATTGTATACAAAAATTTGTTCTGAAAATACAGATTAGAATCTTAGACGATACGTTAGAAGCAGTAGAAATTCTTTCATAAAAAATTGATTATTTTATGAAAAAACTTCTGTGTTACAGGTAATTTTTATTTTAATAATTGTCATTGTCAACGTTAAATACTGAAGCAGAAAAAAATATATTTTGCTAAATAAGGAACCAGTAGAGATATCTCTACTTTTTCCTTAGTTAGGAATTTTATATATTTTTTATTATTTAACTATAATGAGTAATTCTAATGCAGGAAATTATAAAGGAATATATTAAAAAATTTATGAAAAAGAGGAATATCGTGTAATTTGTTTGACTAAATACTGAACTAAATCAAAAAAATACTGTCCAAAAGTGTAAAAGGTAACACGAGAATGCAGCTGATATAATAGACAACTTTAAAATAAATGATAGTTTGGGGGAAAATGTCATTTAAAGCCAAAAATTTTAAATGATTATTAAATTAAAAATCTTCAATACATAAAAATTAATCTAATTTTAATTAATATTGTCCATTAATATTTTTCACTTAAATCCTTATTATAAAAATAAATATTAACATTAAGTATTAAAAGATATATGAGATATATTTATTTGCTAAATAAGAAATTGTAAGAGCTTAGGCGTGTTATAATTTTTTGATTATTTAATTAACACAAAATTGTCTATTTCTTCAGTTACTATTAAAATTGATAATATATATTATATTTATTTTATGTAATATTTATGTTTATATAATTTTTTTATCAATTTCAATCACATTGATCATTTTTAAAATGTCTAGAAAATACTTAATAATATTTTTTTGGCTAAATTGCATATTTTGTTTTCTAGGAAAGGGCAATTTTATTAGCCCGAAATTTGGTTAAGGCAAAACTATTAATATTATCAAAAGTGTTTCGTTTTAATATATATGGCTGAATACAACTTGGATAATTTTAGTCATAGTAAATTTGTTTGTTGGATTCTACTTGACTAAATATTCTAATTGTTAAAAAATGAAGTTATTAATATATATATATATATATATATATATA
>JAPDSC010074966.1:226808-266450 GCA_026290005.1 Latrodectus geometricus | reverse complement strand
ACAAAGCTCTGTTAAAAAATAAATTGCAAATTCGACTTTTAAATTTAGGAAAGTATATCAACTTTATTGTCAAAATCATATTCTTTTAATATCAGTAAAATCTAATAATTAATATCTAAAACAAGTAAATATTTTTCACATTTTGCTGCATTATACCAATTAAGCAAATTAATAGGTTGCTTTTACACATTATAAATAGAATTACAAGAAATGATTACTGCGGGGAAAATTATTTTTATATATTAAGTAGTTTGTTGATTATATTATTATATTATTTTTAAATGTTGAAAAATAAATAAATAAAGTATTTTTTTACTTACAAATAATACTAAAAACTATTCGATTCATTGTATTTAGTTTTTTGATTCACTGACGAAAGATTTTATATTTGTCACTTTAACTTGACTCTTTCAATAACGAAAACTAAATGATATACAATGTTAATTTAAGCATATAGAAACATTGTTCTATCTAACAAAGACCTTATTTTCAATTTAAGTATTTTTTATTAATGAAAAAAACTTATTTTTAGTAAATAATGTGCTGATTGTTTGGTAATTTGAGATATGGAACATTTTTCTGCATTTTAATAGATCACGCTGGTTAATTTGCAGTTTAAAAAGATAATCAAGATATTCTGCAGAATTACAAAATTCAACAATTATATACAAACACATACAAATTTGAAATATGTTTTATAATATAATAAAGTTTAATCATAAAATGAAGCTTTAGAATACCTGAATATAATAAAAATATTTTACTGTAATAAAAAGAAATATTCTTATCTTATGTAAGAAAGGTTAATATGTAATGATAAAATCATTTGTCACGAATGTTTATTAACAAGTTAATTGAAAAGCAGAGGAAGTTCCTGGCATTCGTTTCGAGTAATAAGATATAACTGATTTGGGAGTGATTAAAATACTGCCCGGAAGCTAGTAAGAAAAGGCGAGATGAACAGCCCATAACAAGAAATAATGATATTACTTGACAAAACTGGAAAGGAATGTTAGTTTTGTTATCATTTGAAAGAATAGGAAACTATTTATTCAATCAGAAACATGCAATTGTACGTCACATTGGCATTTGCAAATTAATATTTCATGCATTTTATGAAGGCAAATTATTTTAAATGTTATACAAATAAATACAACATAAAATATTTTCATTTATAGAATATCATTACTAGATGCACATAGAAAACCAAGCTGCTTATTATGATTTTACATAATTAATTTAGTAGTCGAAAATTGTTGTTGGAGTTCCTTTTCATGAGATTCATTACGTATGCACATTTCGAGAATAAAGAAGTGAAACAGAAAATTTTCAAGCATGAAATCCAATGAATGTGCATACAGAAAACAGATGTGCAACATTTGTCTTTATTGTTCAAGAGTTAGCAATGATCAAAGGTGAGCCTTCCACTGCAAAGTCTTTATCTTAGATACTAATTAATGGTGAGCTTAATTTTACCTGATTTTCTTAGTCTTATCTAATAAAAATTCTGGTGAATTTTAAATTATAAGGTACATTTATTCTAAATAGCTTTATTCATCTGACCTGTAGATAACAGCTTAGGTTCAATTTAGACAAGGATCTTTACATTTAATATAGGTTTAAATTCAATAATTCATCCAAACCTAAATTCATGTGAACATTGGGATTATTTAATGAATTTGGTTATTTGTAATATTTGAAAATGAGCTACTGGCGGAGATTGGGAATACAAATCAATATTCCGGCAAGCTTATAATTGTGAGAATATGTGAGTAAGTGTGTATTGTAATGCACTTCGGATACGATGCTTAAAACAATATAATGAAAAGAACCAGTGCACTGTTAATACAGTATTTGATACACAATACAGTAGTTAATACAGTAAAATTAAAAAGTATTTCATAAATATATATTTAATACAGTAGTTAATACAGTCAACTTAAAAAGTATTTCATAAATATATATTTAGCTTACAAAATTATTTTAGCAAGTAAATTTAAAATTTCTTTTTTAAATTCCATCTATATCATATGGAAGCATATTAGATTACATGTCATTGACGTTCATCGGCTTCAACTTAATGTGATGATTTTTATAAGAATTGACTTTTTCAATGCTGTAATTTGGTAGCAAAATATCTCAAAGTAGATTCTATAAATTAAACCCTTGATACAATTGGAGAATACATTGCATCTGAGAAAGCATTCGTAATGCCTAGTTTTCTTCCATTCGTACAGTGGGGGAATTTCGAGGAAATGTTATCAGTGCTGACACTGGCATAGTCAGTTGATATTAGTTTAAAATTAAGAGAAGATGTTTGAGTTTAACTGATTTTAATTGAAAGAAATAAGCAGCTTAAGACTTATATTTACTAAATAATACCAAATTTGATAAGAGATTTGACTAAGACTGAAATGATGAGAATTTAACTAAGACTATATAAGACCGTGTTGGCTTAATAAGGAAAAGCGCCCATCTTATTTCCGGGTAGTAAGGCTTTCAATATCTGACTCAAGCAAAGTACCACCGTACTGAGAGAACCTATGTTAAGAGTTTGCAATTTCCAATGTGCTTCGCTGATGTTATCTAGCTCAGGAAAAAAGACGGATAGTTGTAATATTGGCCAAGCTCTTTACCATGATTCAAGATTAAGTAGTGATTGTCTATATTAAGTAACTTTCCAATAGGAAGAAATTGTTCTATTTCCATCGACACAAAAATTTCAAGCCGGGAACATATTACATATATACAACTAAGATTATCAACTATTGTATTTTAAGGTCACAAAAGGCTGGAATGTAAAGGCGTCTGCTTAGAGACCCAGAAGTATGGGTTAAAAAATTGATGCAGTCAAAGATTTTCATGATAAGAAAGTATTATATATATTATTGTCGTGTGCCAGCCAGGCTGGTATTATGGGATGAGCTGCTCCACTTTTCCAACTGAACCATATTTGGTGTGGAGTCCGACTTACATGCCATAGGTACCCGTTTATCAGTACACACATGCCATAGGTACCCGTTTATAGGGTAGGCAACCATTCACACACAAAGAAAGGACAAAGACAAGAAATAGAGAGAGAGAAAGTACATCCATGCCCGAGCCAGGATTCGAACCCAGGTCCCACCCATCTGTAGTCAGGTACGCTAACCACTAGACAGGTTGGGCGGCATTATATATATTAATTAATGTATAATATCTCTAGTGTGGTGTGGCATCGGAAGTAGAGTGTAAAACATTAACGCGTGCTTCTTCATTTCACGGTAGTAAAAATTCATACGGTATTTGGCTGTATTTATTGACTTTGTTGGCAGAAATAAGTAGACGGAAACTTACAGCAATAGACTGCTGTACTTAGATAATAATCTAATTAATTTTATACGCAAAGATGCACCGGTAGAGCAGGATTCAGCTAGGTATAATAAACAGCAATCAAATATAGATGAAATTCTTGACTCTGTTTCTTTGAGTACTTTCATATGCTGTCTGAAAATTATTGCATCTTTATTCCAAATATTTAGTAAAACAAGCATTAATTTCTTGATTTCGATAAAAAAAAGATTAATAATCAGAATACAAATATTCAATTCAGAGTATTTTAAAATAATGAAATAAATATCTAGAGCTCTTAAAAAAACTAGGCGGACACACACACAAATGTATGTATGTATATGCAGTTTTGCAATTTACAGAAAAAAAATGTACCTTTACTTAGATTTCAAATATTGGCATTTCTATATTGGATTCTTGACTGAAAGTACAAGCATATAAATTTAAAATGAATTTCAAAGAGAAAACATTACAATTAGATTTTCTTAGACTTTCTATTGTAAGCGTGACAAAATTATTATTTAGTTTACAATATATTTTGATAAAAATTTAATTTTTTTTCTGAAACTAGTTCGGAATAAATAAAAATTCGCCACTGAAGAATGGCTTCTGAATTTTTTAGCAAATATGCGTGTTTTCAGAATAGTAAATCATAAAAGCGTGTGTGAAAACTGACATGTAAACCAAAAAATTATCTTGCGTGTATATCTAAGAGTTGATTACGTCTTTTTTAAAGCAAATATTTGTTTGACACCACATTTTCTTATGCAATATAACAAAAATGCATTTCTTATGCAATATCACATTTTCTTATGCGATAACAAGGTCACATTATTTAGCTGAAAATATTGACTTCAAGTCTTAACCTTGAAATAATGACGTCATAAACGCTGAAAGAATCAAATGATATTTTGAAAAATCACAAATAACATGCGAATTTTTCCAAATAAGAACTTAAGTAATTTTATTTGAGTATTTGAATTGAACATTCAAGTTATGGCTTTCCTAGTGTCCGATCAGACGTCATGACCCTTAAAAATTATTACATTCCAACGTACATGCACATTAATTCTTATATGTAATGGTCAAATGCTGAACAAAGTTCACATTTTCATTTTGAAATGAATATTATGAGAGGAATTTTCTGTATGTTCCCAATTAATAAACTTAAAGATGTTAAGAAGTTTAAAATCCTTTTTTTCTTATCCAGAGTGACTTTGTGATGGATCTGCAAGAAGATGAATTAAAAGAATTATGTAATAACAGTCATTTGGTTGAATAATCAAAGTAGCATTGCAAATGATATAAATAGTACAGATTATAAATGTTCCAAAATCAAGAAAATATCGAGAGTTCAATTAGAGGTACCCACATCGTTTTATATTAGCATTTTATTCATGGTAGTAAAGAAGGAAAACAATCATATGTGACTATGTTTAAAGGATTTTCTAAAAGCAGAATAAGAGATACATATATTTTTCACTATACCAACGTAAGAACTCCGTACTTTTTTTGTTAACATGTATTTATACATATATAGTTATAGACAATTCAAATCACTTTTATGCTTTTATGTTGCAATTAATTAATGTACAAAATACGTATGTATGTATGTATGAGTCATCTGCCTACACAAATAGATAGATATAATTAAATGTCTGTATATGTGTGTACGTATATACAACGCATCATAAGTTTGAGATGGATTTCAATGTGCTTCATTGTAATCATTTACTGTGCTTATCAATTGATTTTAATTTGAGATGAATGATAGACCTATTGTGTAATATTATATTTTATAATTTGAAATGTATTTCTTCATAAAAGTGTGCTTACTTAATGCATAAATAAAGCAAATTAGGCGATACAAACTATAATAAAACTATGTTCATTATTAGAAACTTTCTTATGTACTTAATATTACTTAATATTATAAATACATATTTTCACTATAATTTCCCATCTTACTAACTGTATTCGTGAATATAACTTCACGAATACAGTTACTAATATGTATTTTTATTACCAAATTTCGATACATTAGCATTAAACATAGTATATTAATTAGTTTTATGATTCTAAAATAATGTTATAGATATTGGCTGAAAGGCATATGAGAGCCATTTAATTTCTAAGTTCCTAAAATGGTTCATATGTGGTTTTATGTTGCTTAATTCAAAACCGAGAAAAGGAGTTATGTGTAGACAATAAATGCAACACAAAACTTAAATAATAAATAAAACTTAAACTAACACAAGATTCCTACATTTCAATTCGGTTGATATGGTTTTGAATATTCCTATTAAAACTCCTGTGAAAAATTTTAAATGAGACTCACATTTCAACCTACTAAACAGGAGTGCAACTATAATTTCAGAACAGATGACTGATTGCTTACTAAATTTTGATTTTTGATGTTAAATATCATTGATACTTGAATTGAATTAAGCTATTTTTATTAAAAATCAAGTTTTTTCTCTATATTTTAGTGTTAATTCTTATATGTGATCATGAAAATAACCAAAAACATTACTTTAATTTTAATTTGTCTTCTCTTGTTTGTGTATCGATATCTGTTGAACAAATATACAATATTGTCGATTTACTTGAATATAACAATATTCATTCAATATGTTATATTCAAAGTGATATATATTTTTATTAATTTAACTCAAAAGTGGTATGATATTAAAATATAATACACGTAAGGACTTTATAATTAGAGTTAAATTTTCCCAAATTTAGATAAATAAATAACGAGTGTCTGCATTCTAACATTAAATTAAAAGTACTTTGAAAAATCATTTACAAATTATAAAACTGATTACGACAAAAGTATTATTAGAATGAATTCGTAAAAATGTAGCAATTTGAAAAAAAATGCAATTGCGATATTAAAAAGATTAACTCTTTTACTTCCATCAGAACACTGCCCTGAAAAAATGTAAATTTAATTTACAAATATCCCTGAATTAATTTAAAACGTAATCATTCTTTTTAATGACTGTCAATTTTTCTATACATTAATCATCTTATTCAGCAATTCTCTATGGACAATCATGTAATTTCTTCTTTATTTACTGTATTAGTTCTCGGTAATTCATGTTTCAAATACCTCGATTTGGAAGAAAAGAAGTGATCACAATAGAATAATATCGGTTCATTGGGTCTGAACAAGTCTGTCCATTTAGCATAGCGAAATAGAGAGCCTACTGACTGGAATCTGTTTTGAAGTTTTTTAAAGCATTGAATTGCGCATGCTCCTTTCGGAAAAACTTTTCGTAGATAGTTGTAATCATATTAACTCATTGATAGAATTGAAATCCGAAAAACTCACAAGTACTTATTTCGGCAAATGAATGGTGAAGAGTAAAATCCACCTGTTTTTCAACAATCACAGTAATCGAACTTGGGATTTACTAGTTAGAAATGTTAAAGGTCTTGCTACTAGTTTTGGTAAACCATGTCCTCCGATTTAAATTTTCAAAAAAAAATTCGTGAGTTTCAACAAACAGCATACGATTTATAATTTCTTTAGCAGGGAGTAAACACATTTTTTTAATATGCTGTAGCATTTGTATGATATGGTTTTGAGTTCAGGCGTGAGCACATTATTTAATCTAAGTAACTAATCGTAATTCATATTTCATTCCCAGTAAGATAACTCGGTACTTACGGAAATTTCAGACTTTTGTGATAAATAGCCACTGGTAGTCACCAAATCATTATTGTAGCAAATAACTGTTTTGCGTATCTGTTTCAAGTTGTAATTTCTTTAGACAACGTGCATTTTTTCTTGTGAATTCTTAATTCTGTGACGGATTATAACATTTTGTATCATTATTATGTAAAAACATTGGGGAAGCTAAATTTATTCGAGATTTCATTTAAAATCATCGCCGAAATATGGCAATCCCGAATTAAATTTTTTAGTGACAAATTTGGAGCAAGAGAGGGCAAACATACGTGTATAAGTATTACTCTCATATGAGTATTTTATCTTTTCAGTTATTCTGACGCGTATTATTTATATTATTATGATGCCTATTTTCAGCAGCTATATTATTAAATGATAATAATATATTTGATGAAAACAATTCAGGCTATCTGTCTTCCTTTTATGAAAAATGTCCCCGTTTATTATTTAGATGCATAAGTTGTTTTTCAGGAATTTACAATTACGACATTTTAGCTGCATTACGTCACCATTACGTCATATATCTATCTCACCAAAATATAAAGAAATCGGCATCATTGATTATAGGGAACTATCCCATTTATTATTTATCCTTGAGGAAAACAATTTAACCTTGTTTAACTTAAATATAATCTTTTAAGTAAACAGGTATATATTTAATGTAATTTAAGAGTTAAACTAAGCAAATGTTTAGCATTTAAATAAAAATAAAGAAAAACATTTAAATCGTCCTTGCCGTTTTAAACTAACCATAAAGTGGATGTTTTGTCTTGTCTTTTTATTTTGCTTTTTCTTCTGTTCTATTGTCAAGATGCTAAGGGCTCCAGACAATGAAAGAAAACTTCTTAAACCGATACTTTGGTCTTTACATATGGAACACGTTTATATACAAAATGAATTTCAACAATATCTTTAATTTCAATTTTCAAAGAGTTCAAGTCACAGAAACGCATTCGATGTCATGTTTTTCGTGTACTTAGAACAATCAACGTTTTACGCACAAAATATTCTTCAAAGGCTTTTTGTATTCAAATCGATGAATCATCAGGGGAAAGTGATGCAGTCTTTTCAAAACTATTCTGTGGTTAAACTACTTGTGTCAACATACGCATTGCTGGAATTCATTCAAAATCGCTTGAAACCACGGTTAATTCCATCTCGTAACAATCAGTATAAAGCCCAATAAAATCTATTGGAATTTTTTATAAACAGATTGGTTTCTAAGGAAGAATTTTTTTAAATATTAAATACTCTGTACATGAGATACGCAAGATTTAAATTTGATATTATGTACATACGAAGCTTTTCACGGAAATCATTAATAACGTAACAAAATGATTTTTAAATACTTTTAAATACTAAGAAATAAATATAAAATTTTCATAAGTCAGTATTCCAACTGGTTTAGTAAGAAATATTATTGTATATGGTGTACAAAAAATAAATGCACATATAATTTTGAATAGATACAGACAAGTAATATGATGTATTTATTGCTTGCATAAACAATCAAATATTAATCTTTAATGTGCTTTACACGAAAAGTGAAATAAATTTATCTTTATTTAATGATTAATAAGCATTTATTTTTTAATAGAGGAATCGAGACAACAAGCCTATATAAAATAACCAATCCTACTAAGATATTTAACAAAATTTTCGTTTCAGTTGTTAACTGTAGAGCAAATTACATTGACAAATTTACTTGTTTTTAATTGGTGAACAAACTTGCTTATTCAGCATTATTGACAAAAATTTTTTTTGTATAACTCAGACTAATTTTAACTAAAATAAACTGACGTACATATGATCTCAACAGTAACGAAAGAAACAACCCGACTTTTTGGACTGACATGCATAATGATTAGAAATACATCGAGACTGCACATTGCGTATTGCCACTGCAGGGCATTGAACTTCGTTCTCCTTAGAAGGTAAAACAGGTGAGCAGAAATTGTTTGAGTGAACTTAATCTATTGCAAATGAAAGCTGGGAGTAGATATGACATTATTGCACAGTCAAAGATAATATGAACAGTTGTCATGTCATGTAAGATAATATGAACAGTTGTCAGAGTTCAAGAGGAAAGGAACCATCAGGATGATGGAAAATGAATGATTAGCTCGGTAAGTAGCTCGTCATGTTTGCTGTTCTGATTTTACTGAGAGGAAGTTTTGAAACCAGTGGATAGATGAGACGTCATTTACACGTTGTCTGGCTCAAGACACCCTCAACAGATCCATCATAGATAAGACGTTGCGTCATAAGAAACGTAATGCTTAGAGCCAACTGCTTCATTGGCCGCAATCCAGATACAGTCAACGCCTTCACTACGTGCCCCTGAGTCTTCCAGAACTTTCACAAGACGCATGTCTGAAGGACATCTAGTGTCATCGCACCCATTACTTGTGCTGTCAATGACACCCATCCATCAATGGAGTGGTATCGCACACAACGAGATTGGAAATATAATGGAGTTAAGCAAGGTCACCTTCAGTGACAAATATAGATTCAATTTGAATAGTGATAACAATCGTGTTCGTGTTTGGAGGCCCAGTGGTGAACGTCTCAATCCTGGTTTCGCTTTACAGTGATACATAGATCTAGCTCTTAGTGTAATGGATGCCATTTCTTAGGATACATTGTTACTTTTAATATTGATCTTTGGCTCAATGTCAGCCCAGTACGTAGATGATATCATTTAAGCAAATGTGTTGCCATTTATAGCAAGAACCCAGGATACAGTTTTCAATAAGGCAATGCTGAGTCCCACACAGCAAGAATGTCACAAGAATGCTTTCACCCCATTACCATCCTTTACAGGTTTGCTCGATATTTATCACCAATTGGGCATATCTTAAATTAATTGGGGTGCAAGTTGGACGGCCTACGAGTTTAGTTGAACTAGATGTGTATTTGCAGCAACTGTGAATGAGTGTCTCAGGACATCACACGGAACTCGTATGCCTTAAAGCCTACTCTTATTGCATCGTATATTCGCGCAAGATGGGGTCTAATAAATACAAAAGCTTATTTATAAAGTCTATTTTTGTACTTTTTTCTGCAATAAATGATCCTTTTCCTTTAATTTTCTAATGACTCACTTATATCAAAGTAGTAATTACACACATAAAATTTCGTTTCATTTTGAAGACTTTTTCTTGGAGAGCAAATTTTTATGGCGGAGAGTACTCAACTTTCACATTACAGATAAAACTCAACCATGATGTCAAGTTTAATTTAAAGTACAAATATCCCAACAAACGATAAGGGATCACAAAACGATTTTTAGAACTTACATCTATAGCTTCGACTCAGTCTTACTATTTTTAAATCTCAGTGCTTTTTAATAATTTTTCAAATAAAATACGTGAGAAAAAATGTTTTCTTGTTATTGTTTTCTTTTGTTGTTATGTTATCTGGGCGTGATTTATGTGGCCCGAATTTGGCTAAATTGGCTGCGGTTCGCTAATACATAACTTCTTGTTTGTTTCACATAACTAAATATTCATGGTGTTTTTGCTTGGAACAAAGCAAAAATCAATTTTTTGATTTTTTATACTACCGTCCCTTAGTAAATCAAAAATCTCTTCCCAAGACAATTGCACTTCATTAATTGTACGATATTGCTACTTTCTAGAGAATAGTACTAAGAACTATTTAAGAGAACAGTGCTAATTATTTTACTTAGAATAATTCAATAATTTTGTTCAGTATTCAATTTAAGAAAATAAGTTTTGTATATAAACTTAGTTTTCATGTAAAGCTATACTTAAAATTATGTAGTTTTGTTCTCTGTACATAATATTTGTATAAAATACAATGTCACAAATGCACATTCATTTTTATGAAATCTTCATATAAAGATGGTGCTGTTCTAATTTCTTGAAATATGACTGAAAAATTTACCGAGTTTTAAGAACATTATTTTCTGAATTTATCACTAGTACTTTCTTTTGTAATTTTCTTCATCTGTTATCAGAATTTTTAGTGCAAAAATTAATTATTTTCTTCAAACTTTAAAATTTCTATTTCTTTGTTTTATTATTATAAATTATTTCAGAAATTTTTGCAAAGTAATAATTTTATGTGCTTAATTCAGTTTTAAAACATCAATAAAATATAAAAATTAAATTACATGAGCTATTTAAATAAATAAGTTTATATTTATTTTTTATATTTAAATAAAAAATAAATTACAAAAGCTATTCAAATTAAGTTTTACCATTAAGAAATTATATTATGCTAATATTATATTCTTAAAAAAACTATGACAAATTTCTACATTAAAATACTATTCAATCACAGAATTTTTCAAATATTTTAAATCTAAATTTAATAAGAAAGTAACTTTTTATATTAACAAAATAATGCCTATTTGTTTTAAAAGACACAATTCTACAAAATTAATCTTTTATATATATGAAACTGTCATTAAAGTATTTTATTTCATGCCATCGAATTTCACAAGTTCATGTCACAATTATATGATTTAACTTATAAAATATTTCACCCACACAATATTAAGGTATAAAATTAAATTAAATTTTATTATCTGTACTTTAAATTTAATTATAATACTAAACTATGTTTTGCTGTGCATTTCAGAAACTGAAATTGTTGAGAAATAAAAGAATTCCAGGAAATAACATTGCTTATATTTTATGAGCTTTCTAAATCGTCATTTTAAAAATTGCAAAAATTTAGACCACTAATATTCACGCAAACTATGCTGTTATGTATTCAGTGTGAAGAAATGCCTTTAATTTATAATTCGTTTTATTTCTAATTGTTTTATGTGTAAAATTATACTTTATTTTTCATAAAAGATTTCAAAGCATGAAAGATATAATAACATTACTCTTTACTATATTTGTTGATTTACTTGCTGTTTTAACCAGAGTTTAAAGGTAAAAATAAATTCATTTCAGAATATTAAAACTTGATAATATTTTTATTACTCTTAAATTTTTCATCTTAAATATTATTAATTTTTAGGCGATTGTTATAAGGCAATAGAGAATGCAGAAAATTAAACTTTAAATAACAAGATGGTTATAAACTGATTACTTATTTTTGAATTATTTTTGTGTAAACTGAAATTATTAATTTTATGCATAGATAATTAGACGTAATGTAAAATATAAATAGATATAGAGCATATATTCAATTAATTTATCATATGAAAATTTATCCCATTCAGTTTTAAACTCATTTTAAAAATCTTTTTCAAATTGTTTGTTTTTAGAATGTGTTTAATGACTTTCTAAAACATAAGTTTATATATCATATTATGATGTTTTTCTTTGATTACTTAAATGAATGATCTGAGGAAAAAGATATGTTTTTAGAACTGTTTAAAATTAATATGTTTATATTCAATAAAATGCAGATTTTCCTAACACTAAAAATAAAAACTGGTTAAAAGTAACAGTGTATACGATAAATAATTTTCTTACTTTGTCATATATAATTGCAAGAAAAAAGCATAACTTTTATTAATCTATTGAAATTAAAAATTTGATTCCTCATTTTAGAATTTAGTTATTTTTACATTTATTTTAAAAATTTAACTTAATTAAGAAGAAAAAAGAAAAAAAAGATAAAATATGAATTTATTAATGAGAAGATAAAATTCAGTTGTGAAGCACTATAAATTCTAACACATCTCTGGCAAAAGTCTATGAATTTAAGTAGTAATTCATTTTACTCACATTTCCCATCAGAGAGAATATTATTCATTTTTTGGCAATGATTGTTGGTATATTATGACAACATACTGTGCATACAACGTAACATAAAATATTATGGTTACAACTGTTTTGCCTTTGTAGAACAGTTATTATTTATCATTAACAAATATGCAAGCACACACATTTCTAAAGTGATACGGCTAAAAACAATATCGTTTTTAGAAGATTGAGAAAAATAAATTTTTTTTTCAAAATGAACACAGCAATACGAGCAAATAATAAATTTTATTTTTGTTGCCTGGATTTAAACATTTTTTCTTTTAATCGTAACTAGTATTCAATGCTAAAGTTATAAACATCAAAAATCCCTTCAAAAACAGTTAATCTCAAAAGCTACTTAAACATTAAAATATCATAGTTTTACAAAATGTTTGTTTAATGAATAAAAATTGGGTACATAAACATTTGATGTATAAGGCAGGAAATAATCGGAAAAATATTTACACAGATATTTAATATAAGCTGGTACATAAATAAAGCAACATTGGTTAAAACCCAATGCATCATATAACGGATTTTTTTTCGTTTTTATGCACTTTTGACGGCCACGCCTAATAAGAGACGTGGCAAATGGTACAAAAGTACAAGTAGTATATGATGTAATATTGTTAAGGAAGATTTTGGTCACAAAAATTGTGACGTTAATTATTAGTCTTCCAAATGATCTGATTTCCATGTCTGGATGTTTCTGAAAAGGAGTTGAAGACACGTAATTGATATTCCTACAGTATTCCACAACTTTTCTATGGAAATATGGTCTAAAGTCATTATCGATGATACTATACGGTGAGGGACCTCTCTTTCTCCAGATAATCGTTTATAAATGCAGCATTGTATAATCGTATTAATTCATCCAAAGTGACAATGTCTGGCACAGCCCTCGAAGAAGTGGCACGTAATGCAAGAAACTTATCTTTATTCCTTTTGAATATTACTGTATGAACAGAAAATGTTTTGAGTGGTGAATCTTCTTTCAACATTTGCTAGTAGTACCAAAATGGGTGACTTCTGTGATGTTTGAAGATTATATAAATTTTTAGGTTCTCTAAAGAGGAAAATTCAATGAAAATTAACTTATGTGATGAATATCGAGTCTCCAGTGAAGAGGATGCAGCACCAATCTCTATCTGGGAAAGGTAAACGGGCTATCATGTCATATTATGTAAGTAAAACAGACGTCATAAGTCTTTGAGTTTAAAGACCCTACTTTGTTAATCATACATGGACTATTTGTTTTGATATTTTTAAACAAGACACAGTAGAGGGATCTGGATGCAACTGTGCATCATTTATATCTCTGGCTTGTATTGAACACGATATAGAGATCCTTTCATGATTTAAAGAACCATGGGCGTAAGAAAAAGTACGAAGATCCTAAACTTAAAATTTTAATTATTCCTCAAATTATTCTCTATAACATCAATTATAAAAATAAGAGCAAGTACTTCAATTAATGGAAAAACTGCATATGTAACTTTAATTTTAGATACAAATATAAATTTTAATTGACTTGACTTTTTACAATTTTAAACTTTTAATAACCAACAATATGAATTATATATAAGAAACATATACTGAAATAAGTTAGATATGCTAGTTCTAACAACTTGAATTTTAGTTTGATAATTAATCAATCTGATCCAGTTGCAATATCAACATGCCATAGCTTATTAATACACCTGCTACCGTGATTAAAAGACTCTTCCGAATTTCGAACATATTTCCTCCCGTAACAAGTAAATCAGCTGATCTTATATTCTCAGCCATAATCGAAAAGTTTTGGATTTCTTTCATACTAAGGACGTTATCAGTCACTGTCATTGAGCATTTTACTAGAATTTGTCTCAGTCTCTGGCATTCACTAATAATATGTTCTCCTTCAAATGTCAAGCGTAGAAAAGACACCATTGCCGTGATAAACAAGACGAGGGCAAAAATGTTAACGGATAATACACCTCTTATGCTTAATACTACGCTTAGAGCGTTAAAAAAGCAACTAATAATAGACCCGTAGAGAAACAGAACACTATGTGAAAGTGACCCATCTACATCTTTTAAAGTGCATGTGATCCGATGAAATATTAGAATATTCTCAGATATTGACTCTTGGCTAAAATTCTTGTTATCGAATCTCTTCTGCAGCTTATTTGAAAAATTGGTAATTAGTTGACTCAAATAAAAGTACGCTGTTGAGCTGAAAAGAGTTACTATTCCACAAATAGCTTGACTGGAAGCATATGTGAAAATAAGTGAGAATCTAGTTGCTATCAAGAAAATGTCTCTATTCTCTTTTTCTAAAGAAAATCCCATGAAAATAACCGGATTTGGTACGTTTTTATCTGATCTTTCGCTTATGGTAGTAAAAGTGTTTGTAATTACCACACTAAAAATACCAAATAAGTGGAAAAACAATGGACCATAAATACTCCACATACTCCTTTTAATTCTATGATGACTTATTTGTGCCATAAGTACAGACATCTTCTTGACCGATGAAGTTATTTCTTTTCTATAATAAACAAGGCTTAAAAGAGCTGCAAAGGCAAACAAATGGAAAGCACAATATGTGACAATCAAAGAATTAAAACGTAAGAAATAACGAATCGAAAATGTTAAGAAGATAAAAATTAAAATGCGGAAGAAATTAATCATACCACAGATAAATTTGGTGCAATCATTGTTTTCTTTTTCATCTTCGAATTTAGATTTAGTCGAAAATGGTATACCTGTCAACAGGCTGAAGTAAATAAGGACTTTAAAGTGATGATCTAAATCTTCATCTGTTGTCACTTTATCCATGCTTATACTCTCTATATCAACTATTCTTCCTGTCCCTTTTTTATTTTGGATATAAAAATTTAGTGGATAATTTGTTTGACAAATTCTTAGATGATCCATTCCTTGAAGAATGTTTTTCCATAATACACTGTTAATTTTGAGCACTGAAATGATTTCTTTTGATAGGACTGATTATACTAAAAACAGAAACAACACATTATTTTAAACATAATTTACAGAGAAGGAGAATAAATTTAATTTAACTTTTTCTGAATAAAAAAATAAAAAACTTGATACTTTTGCATGTTTTCCCTTCAGTCACTTGTAATTGGTTTTCGATATTTTTTAAATTAACAAAGGAATAGTTCTCATTAAAAGGACAATTTTATGGAATATGCTCTCATTTTTATAAAGAATCACGCAAATATTGACTGAAACTAACTATGAAATTGCTATTCTTACGAATGAAAAATTATTTATTATTCATAGCATGCGAATTATTGTATTAGGCATTATTTAGATATCTTGAGAAGTAGAAACAATCTATATCTAAATCGATTATTACAAAATCTTTCAAAAGTGTCTCTGGCAATTTCCATAAGAATTACCTGTAATGTTTTTAGTAACTTATCTCTCCTGTCAAAATATATAATAAATAAGCTTAATGAATAATTTATTTAGCTGTTCACGAAAGGTATTCAGACTAAATATGTCAAATGCATTAAATGTATTTTATTAACTTTTGAAAAAGCTATAATAGGTAAATGTATTTTTTAAGTAAATTGACATTTTTAATAAATCAATAAAGTTTAATTATTTATATTTTTGTGCCATTAAATGCTTCAACAAAGATCATTTTTTTAAAATTTATGCAGAGAATCAAGTTTCAGATTATTTGTGTGTAAATTTATGTATTTTATTTTTCTTTATTGCATTTATGTAATATTTATATGATTAATACAAATAATCATATGTAATATTAATATTATTAAAATAAATATGTAAAATTTATTATTCATATAAACATGTATTATTTATATTAATGTAATATTTATATCATTAATATAAATAATACATAATTGTAAGGTTAATATAAATATTACATAAATGAAATGAAAAGAAAAATCTAATAAAAAACTAGTTAATTGATAAAATTTTTAATAATTATTTTATTTTTCCTTATCCTTTAATAAAGCATATTAAAATAATTACCATATGTGAGAAAACACATACTCTAACGAACATTTAGGAAATATTTAAATTTCCGCATAACTGTGGTAAATAATAAAAAAAATTCAAACAATGTTTCCCTTAAATTTGAAAAAATTTATTTTTAGGATTATATTTTTTTGACAAAATATCCTGTATTGACGTATTTAGAAAGAATTTATCCCGTAATTAAAATTGTTAATAAAATAAATTATGAAAAAAATCTGATTCTAAATTATGAAAAAATGACGATTTCTGAAGAAAAGAAAGATTTGCTTCATAAATATAATTAATTCAATGATTATACATTAATTCTGTAATATAAGATCTTAATCTGTCATTTAAGTTAAGGATGTTCTATGGAGTTTTATGCTAAATCCTTTTTAAATGATGATCAAAATTAGTTCTTAAAATTGAGAAAATTTATGTATTTGCTATTCATGTATATAACGTGTTTGATTAAAGATATGTCTCCTGATACATTATAACAGGGAAGCCTTTAAAAAACCTGAAATCGATCATGGAAATGAAAACAATCTGTGATTTAGCGTTAGCAAACTGAAGTCATACTTGATCGCTGCGATAAAACGGATAGGGAAAAAGAGAGCATGGTAGCATGGTTGCATGTTGGAGTAACCAAGTTCCAGTGAAGAACAACCCAAAATACTCAGATATCCTTTATTTAAATCCTACTATACTAACATTATACCAATTCTCTGAACTGCAAAAAACAGATTTTATTTCTACTTATTGAGTATCCAATTGTGTGCCATGATTATGTTAAAAGATGGTTTTCGTAATTGAGAAGTTAGGTTAAAGTGAATAGTCTTCAATTTCGGAAAGCTTTTTAATAAGGTTACAGTCAAAATCCGAGATCTTCTGGGTATCTTTCACTTGAAAGAACCACGACTTATTTTACAAAACTAACTTGCTATTAGTAAACGAGACGGTTTTTGTCTTTTCCAGAAATCAACCCTATATTCATGAATACAACACCTTAATCCAGAAGGCTGCAGCAAACATGCTCTGCTATCAACTGAAATTCCATTCTTAGAATAGAGCGTCTGATTCATGGATCTCTAATTAAATGATATTGTCAGAGGTATTTTTGCCTTTTTGAGTACGAATTAAGAGGCATTTAAAATACCTTAAATCAAATCAAAACTCTCATTGTTTTACAATTCTCTATTCATAAAACTCTCATCAAAGTGTTACAATGTCATTATTAATAATTCATTACTTATTTCTTTTGCCTCCTTTGTTGAAATGATTTTCATCTTGTCTCATTTACTTAATAATTGGGCATACAACTTTAAATATTGCAGTCTCTTCAGTTTCGTGTTTCTAGTTTTGTTCCATTGAGAAGCTCATACAGGTGAAATTAATTGTTCTTGCCAAGAAATTTTGTTATTTTGATTTCATCAGTTTTCCTAGTTGTTGCAATTTTTTATTGCACCTGTAACTAGAATCAAAGGAGATTATGAGGTAATAATTAAAAACTTTACTAAATTTTAGTTAAATATACTCTTATTTTTTATAAAGAATGTTTCTAATTATACTCCTAATAAAATATTTTTAATTATACTCCCTTATTTTTTCTAATGACTTCGTTTATATTAAAAAATTATAAAATATGTTTTTAAAGGGTAAACAAATGTAGGGCAAAAGAAAACTGTAATTGATCTCTAAAATAGCTTAATGTACTAGTTAGTTTGTTTACTGATAACTCGTTTAGAAAAATTGAATTGTTATTGACACATAATTATTCCAAGCTCCACGTGTTATTGAATATAAATTTATTATCACTACATATTATGAAAAAATAGTAAAAATTAAACATATTTCTCAATCAGCAAATGTTGATAATTCTGGAAGGATAAATATAATATCAGATCACGTACTTTATATAAGCAGCAATTAAGTTATTTCTAGTAAATATCCGGTTATTAATAACGATAACGTGATTTTCATTTTCAGATCCTCATCAACCTACATGAATGCGAAACGATTTGTTTATATCAACGTATCTATCAAGGTCATTTAAATGATTCTGAGAAAAATTTACGTGCATTTATGAACCACGAGCTAATGAAGACCAATTAAATAATTATCTTATAGATTTACGCGTAAGAAAAGCAGAAAAAAATTCTAAATATATGAACCTACTCAATAAAACAAATATAAAATGAAAAATATCATTCTTTATTATTATTATTTTTTTTGAAATAACAATTATTGCTTACATTAAGGCATTTTGTATTAAAATGTTTGTTGAAAATTACAATAGCTAAAAATTAATGTTGATAGTTTGATAAGTATAATTAATATTCGTTATTATATGGGGTGCTTATAAAAATTTGGATACATTTTGATGCTAAAGAAATCATAAAATAAGGAATAAAAATTAAAGTAATAACAATAATGCTTAGATAGGCTCAAAAACTATCCCCAGTTTTATCCCCTCTTTCAATGCACTTTGATTTCTGGGCAATGTGCATAGATAATTTCATACCAGGTACGAGCAAGCATGTCAGCATTCTCTAAGGTTATTGCGGCTGAAATCATGGTCTTTAATTCATCAACATTCGAACTTTTCTCTTGTAACCGACGTTTCTTAGGGATTTTTCAAAGAAAAAGGTATTAATTCAAACGGCGGAATGAATAAGAAATTGAGCCACCTCACCCAATTATTTTTCTGAGAAATTTCAATTCATAGAACTACGATGGAAGATACTCCAATAGGTGTAGTCATTCTTTTAAATACTTCTGAACTTTTTATGAACTGATTCTCTCAATAATTTTTAAAATTTTGTACTTCATATAGAAATTTTGAAATATATTTCGACATGCAGATATGTGATTTACACACACCATTTTCATTTCTTAAATACTCAATCTTAAGCAAATAAATATTTAATTATTAATCTACATTTCCACGAAATACAAGGCGAATAATGATTTAAGTTATTTAATAATTGATACTTCACCTTCAGCTCTAGTTGCAGGAGGTTTTCACATTAATAGGAAAAGATTAATTCATTCTACATCTTCTGGAACTAAACAATAGATTACTAATTGGATGCTTTGCACCTATGTTAAAATTTGATGTTTGCAAAACGGAGGAAACTCTAAGTATCTTCTAAAGAATATTTTTATACATTAAATCTGTTTGGTTAAATTAAAATGATCAGTCATTTATATTGTTATTGATTTGCAATGTTTTATGATCTTATGGTATATAAAAAGTTAAAGTCTACATAACACATTTACAATGAGAACTAGATTTTAAAGAAGATTTGAGGGGAATTTAATTTCACAAAAAATATTTTAAGTTACTTTTAAGATTGAAAAATTCTTCTCCAATGAATCAATATTTTTAATTTAATGCAATATGGAGCCACTGCCTACTTCTGTAAATTTTGAATTCTCTAAGTGAAATAGTAATAACAATTTACTGATGTGGAAACATTTTACAACACAGCTTAATAAAAGCAGCGTGTCATTTATCTTACTTTTAACTACTTACTAGTATAAAGTAAAATGCATTATAATAATTTAAAAGCTGAAAAAATGCACAAAACTTGTTTTCAAATTTTCAAAAAAAAATTCCAAAACCAGAAAGTAAATAATATAAAACGTAAGACAATAAATGTAAAATTAATTAGATTGAGACGAGTTTAATGCTTGAATATTAACACATGACAAGATTATCTTCTTTTAAGGTATTAATGTATTAAATTACACATTTTTTAAGGCTTGTAAATTTTGAAGTGGATTTCAAATTTTCAACGAAAAGCCAAAGAAATATATTTAATCGATAAATTTAACTGATACTTTCTCGTTACCCGAACATGCTCGTACATGCTTTTATTTAGAGTACTAAACTAAAGTAAAAAATTAAAACCTGATTTTTATTAAATTATTTACTTAAACATCTTAAAAAGTTTTATGGAAATTCTACGATGTATGAGGAATTTTTTAAGAAACGAATAATTTCTCAAAAATACATAGTATTACTTCACATGAAAATTTTTTCTTAGAATGACTTAAATAAAGGATTAAATGCTTTTAATGAATGATTACGAAACACCTTTTATGAATACTAATGGCTGTTGGTAAATGCTTAATTTGAATTTTGCGAACTCATGCTACATACTCCAATTAAACAATAAAAAAATGTCTTTATCAATAGGAAAGATATGTAAAATAGTAGAAGCTGGATAGAGAGAAAAAGAAAACAAGCGATACGTAAATTCACATTATTATAAATTAACGGGGTTAATCACAATACAATATAATCATTAGACGATAAGATTTAAAACGAAATTAATCAAATGAGGTTGTTGAATTTTAACCAATAGTGCACCAGACAGTAAAAAATTATCTTTTTCATCGTATCTGCAATATCGGGAGGATTTAGTCAAAAATGTTGCTATGATTTTGCAGCTTGTCGATGTACTCAGGTCTTGAACTAATGCAATCATATTTGAATATACTTGATAAATTGTATAAAAAAAACTTTGAAATAGATAGAAGAAAATTAGGTTAGAATTTCAGAGTTGAAGTTGTTCAATATCAGATTTATTAAATTTAATGTCACTTAGGTCTAGAGTAAAATTGTTTTGATTACATATTTTGGTGCAATTGCCTTAATAAAAAAAAGTTTATTTTTTTATAAGTTAAACTGAAGAGAAAAGTAATTATATATTGAAAACAATAAGTGGTGGAATATAAAATATATAGAGGTATTTTTAAATAGTTTAAGTAAAGTATAAAAATATAATTTTACCTATGAAATTTTAAACAAACTTTTTATGAAGGTAAGTTTAATAAACACATTAAATTCAAATATTTCTCTTAAATTCCCTCCACACAAATTTTCCCTTTTAAATTCTTTCATGGTAAAGTTTTAATTTTCTTTCTCGTTGGCATTTAACTACAGTTTTGTGTGTCCTTCAAATTTAACCTATCTCGAACCTGTGGTACGCAATCTAAAAGAATATAAATAAAAATATTTTTATGCAAGTAGAACTTAAGTAATAATTATGGCTAATAATTTTATGAATAAATTTGTTACATGACGGACGAAGTGATGAATCGAACGACGTTTAACCTTCGTAAATTATGTCATATCCGCTGAGTATCAGAGTCATCTGGAATCATTTATCATCGAATGACATGCCAATCCCTTCTGTTTGCTTCGATTTGCTTCCTGGGTTATTCGTACCAAAATAAATCTTAATTTCAATTTGATTCTGTATAATTTTTGATTCAAAAGGGAAACTTCGTTATATAAATTTATGAATGTCTTCCGACCTTTAAATACACAAAAACTGAAGTACTAGATACTTATGAACAAAATATGTTGTTGGTTATGAAGAGATAAGTTCATAAAATAATATTCAATATAGTTTAGTTTCATATAATAAAGTAAGTTATTTTCTCTTTTATATTTATAATAAATATTATTCTTAAAATAAATGCTGTTTATACTATGTAAAAGAGAACTATTGTATATATAATAAGAGAACTATTGTATATATAATAAGAGAACTAATGTAAATCAGGACATTAATTTCTTTTTTGTTTATGCTAATTTATAAAACGTTAAAAGTTTAATATTCAATAATGATTATATGTAACTCTTACTATTTTGAATGTCAAAATATAACACCAATTCAGTGTAATTTTTAATTAAGAGATGTTTGTCATCAAATTACGCATACTAGTGAAACTTTTGACACAAATATATATTGTATTGAACTGCAGTTATCATAAATATTCAGAACAATTTAAAATTAACCGAAGAATTAAAAAAATATATGAATGTCGATTTAAAACTGTAAACAATTTTGTACAACAAAAAAGGCAAATAATTCAAAGTGCATAATATTTATTTTGGTTGAGTTTTGCTCTGTAAGAAAAATAAAATCTAATCCCGTAATGCAAATTAATATAAGTAATTATATTTGTATTCAATAACAAAAATGTAGGCAATTTTTTCAAATAACAAAATCAATTACCTGATTTTTTGATAAACTAAACTCTATATTAGATATGATAATTATAAGAAAAATATGTTAATTACAAAATTATGAGAATAGTATTTCTAATAGTAGCATCATAAAAAAGACACATAACACTATTCTATCATTTTAAATTTAGAATGATAGAACAGAAATTTTTTTGTATGAGTAAAAATCGCAACTCTTTAACACCACTATTGTTTTAAAGTTTTGAAATCAAAAGCTATTAATTATTTTTAAATATGAAAATAAAATAATAAGAAAAAAATTTAAGAATATAGGTTAATATCATCTTTTCACATTTACATCAGCAATTTATAAAATATTTTTCTGCCTTTCACAATAAGATGTAAAGGAGGGCAAGGAAACCCGTTTATCTTGAAATCTCAGTATTATCAGAAAAAACAAGTCTGTCTTTTGTTTATAAACACTTTTTCAATTCAATAAAAATAAAATAAAAATCGTGAGAAATTTACGATATTTATTCTGCAAGATTTTGTGTTTTTAATATTATTTTTATTGAAAATGAATGTGATTACATAGAAATGATTAAAATCTCTTTTAAAATTTAATTAAAAGAAATTCCCATTACAACATGATAATATGTACTCATTCATACTCAATATGTAACCAAACAATCAAAATATTGTGCAATTTATTTAGATAAATAAAGATAAATAAACCATTCAAAACAAATTCCCAAAACATTTTGTTTCGACAAAAATTAACATATAGATTACCAAAAATGTAAGGACCAAAGTACCATAACATTGAATATATTATTATAATATTTCTTTCAACAATGTGCGCGCGAATGAATTTAATAATTTTTATTTATTTTTGCTATTTATACATAAAAAATTGAATACGGCAATAATTTAGTTTTTTGGATCTCTATAAAAAATATTAAAATTTCTTTGTAAATTATTTTTGATAATAACTGTTGATAATATTGTCCTACCTAAAATTAACCATAATAGTATGCTTATTTTTAAGAAATTATATAAATTAATGCCTCAATTTATAGAAATCAATACTAGTAGCACATTTGCATTTAGTAATGGTATCAATAAATTCATGTTTTTTAAACAAATAACATGAATTTATTCAACTGTATTAAAAATAATTTTTTAATATAAGCTCAAATAATGCTTTAGCTTTAGAGTTTTAATATATTCTCTAGATAAATATATAAAATAGTGAAACTGAAATTTTACACCATTTTTAATCCTTTAAGTAATGAACGATTAAGTTATCAAAAACATTGGTTTTATGTGAATAAAACTCGCACAAGAGATTATCATATAAACATTCGATTTTTATAGTAAAAAAATAACTATATTTAATTTTAGAGTAATTTTTCTCATAGTTTCTTTATGTATGAATATTATAATTATACTAAAAAAACTACTTTAGTAATTAATGAATTAATTTAACTTGTTAAAATCTTCACTTGAAAGAAAAAATTGTTAACTTTTCCATTTAAATTTCTGTCTACCAATTTCAAGACATTTTGAATTTGATTATTGAAGGAAAGAAAGTGAAATTCACATTCATTTTAAATAATATTATTTAATAAAAAAATTTCTTAAGGAGGTCAAGACGTTTTTCTTAAGAAATAAGCAAAATCAAGTATCGTTATCAATATATCTGATTTTATTGCACCATATTTAAGCTACAGAAAAATATTCTTTTCCAACTAGGTATTTACATCAAAGATGAGGCACAAATCAAAAGCAACTGTGAGAGAAGGAGACAGTGATTTGGTAAGTATAAAAAATCAGTTATATACATTCAATTTGTGTTATTATAAGATTTGTTCTCTATAGAAAGTACAAATTTGATTTTTTATTTTATAAAATTCCATTAAAATTGATTTAAATGGAAAAAATTAAAACTATTAATGTTTGACTTGTTGTAATGTTGATTGAGTTAACACAAAACGAATATTCGAAATTTTTGGTTATCAATATAATATTTCAAGATTCATTAAATAATATTCTAATAAATTTATATTTATATTAATTTAATATAATATATTAAACATAATATTAAACATATTTATATTTATATTAATTTAATATAATATTAATATAGTGGTAAAACTACAAAAATACTTTTTGTAAGGAACAAAATCAGAAGTTCTCAATCAATAACTTTCCTTTTCAATGAATGTTTAAAATGATATAAATTTTGGTCTCAGTAAAGAAAAGTGGTGTTTTGATTTTAAAGCATTCATAGAGCTTATGTTTAGTGTCTTATGTTAGAGATACAAAATATTGATTATTGGTGAAAATTGCTTTTTGAATAAGGCTTTAACTCTGATAATTAATATTAACGAACAATGTCGAAATATAATATTTTAATTGTAAAATTATTGATAAAACAGTAAATAAAATAATATAAACAATTGCGAAGTTAATTTTTTGTTTCTGGTTTATTCCTGTTTAAGTTTCTTTGCAGGTATTATAGAAAATATAAGAAAATTTAAATACCAATTTTCTTAATATATATCTTTGAATTGCCAAAAATTATTCCTTGAAGGATATGCGAGCATTTTTAAAATTAACTTATAAAAAACTATGCACTAATTTTTTTAAAGTAATCACTTTTAATCAGTTAAAAGATAACGATTAAACAATTGAAAAATTATCACTAAATTCAAACTTAACTAACATGGTTAGTAACAATAATAGTAATGAAATTTATTTAGATTTTACACACAGTAAAAAAATTCTGAGAAAATAAAGAAGAAAGTTATTACACATATTTACGATCATAAGTATTTAGATAAAAACAAATATACTATAATTAAATGTGCTTTTTTTTTCTTGGACTTCTTATTTATCTTGGTCCCAGAACAATTTTACCATTTAAATCACAAAATTATCTTGCAAAAATTAATATATTAAGAATTAACAATTTAAAAAATATTAACTATCAATGAACTATTACTCAGACACGAATTAAATAAAATATAATAATTGATAGGATATTTATTTTAATAAATATATTTTTTGCTTAAATAACAAAGTAGATTTGTTTTGATGTTTTCTAGGACAAATTTAATGTATTTACACATTTTACAGGTTTAACTTAATCAACAAATTTTGATAATAGAAATTATTCTGTACACGAAGTACATGAAATTATTTTAATTATTTTTATTTCAGGAAATTCAAGGATTTCGAATCTGTTATTTCAAATTTGTTTTAACATGGATTTGTATCTTGTTATCTTGTGGTCTTCTATGGATTGGCATGAACTGGAAAAAACGAATTTATATGATTTGCAGCCATACCAAATGTAGTTTGAAAAAGGCTGAAAAAGTATTACTAGTGGTGAGTTTTAATATTCAAAAATAAAAATTCATGATTTCTTAAAATGAAATCATTATTCAGTTATAAAATATATTATTTTCTAAGTGAAAAATTAGTTTTATTAGTTTAAAGTAAAATTTTTTAACATGAAAATATAAATATTGTAAATCATCAAAAGTAAAATTATGACAATGTACGTTTCTAATGTAAGATATCCCTTCTTTTATAGGATAAATATGGTCAAGAGTATATAGAATCGGTAATAAAAGATGGTGAAAAAAACAAGCGCAGATATTTTTACTTTAAGAGACTGAAATTTCATTGGGATGAAAATACAATAGAGTTTATTAACATGCGGTAAGTTAATAACTTTGACATTTTATCATTTCCACAGCAGAATATTTTTAAATACATGAGTGTATTATTTGTTTTCATTAATAAATTAGCATGTAAATAAATTAATATTTTTATTATGTGAAATGAAAATTTTTAAATATATCCAGATTATTCTTCGACATTTTAGTTTATCTTGTATTTGACATTGTCTAGAAAAATCATCAACAGTTTAATATTCATATATTTTTCTTTATTTCAAACAAAACAAATTGTGCAAATAATAGGAAATATTTAAATATTAAACTCAAATTTATTTTATGCAAACATTAATGAACTTAATCTGTACACAATTATGATTAAAGTCTGTTATTTATGCTTCTCAAAAGTAAAATGTAATTTTCACAATAATAAAAATTTTGAATTTTATACATAAATGAATAATAATTTGAATTTAGCCCTATTCAGAATATTTCATCGCTTATAGCTAATGTTTTTATGGTTACTTTGATGTATATATACATGCATATATATAGTGGTTTGTATATTTATATAATATCTACCAATTAGACCAACATGCAAATAAGGATATTTGCGGTCTTGATATATGTCCCATCTTCAGTATTTAAATATGTAAGAAACACCATTGGCATTAGTCGCATTCAAAATGCCTTGATATTCAGATGACATCTTGAATGCTACTAATGCCAATGAATGCGACTAATGCCTGATTGTCGTGGAGTAGCTGTCGGATTTCATAGAAACGACAAATCCTTAAGGGACAGTTATTAATTAAGTTAAATATTCCAAAAGTGGCTTTTGTTATTAAGAAATGGATGGAGAGTGGTGACTGTATTGAGCTTCGATTCGGTAGAACCACGAAACTAAGAGATAAAGACAGACGAGTGCAAAGAAATTTGGAAACCCGACATCAGCTAGAAGGTAAAAATATTCTAGAAGTTCTAACTACCACTCAGGATTGTTCTTTCGATAAATACCATCAGTAAAGAAACATATTTGGTTGGTTTCCTCATGCTGCCTCTTTAAGCCTTTTATTACAAAATACAACAATGAGGTTTCAATGAGGTGTTGCGTGACACGTTGAAATTGAAGAGTAGATGTGTGGCAATAGGACCTCTGGAGTGATGAATCCAGGTTCAAGCTTTAACAATCTCATGACAGAGTCTGGATTTGGCATGGGTCTGGAGAATGCTTTTTTGCTGCAATGTCTTATGCCAAAAGTTTGTTGGTGGAAATAGAATTTGGTTTGAGGGTGTTTACTGTGGTATTTATTGGTAGTCTTAATCCCAAATCAACTGTGAGTCTTACTCCAATATTTTAAGTAACAATGTACTTCTTACGATGCGTAAATTTTACAGGTTGAATTATTGTTATTTAAAAACGCCACTTGTTATGTTGCGAAATCTAACATTGATTAGTATGCTGACAATAGGGTGAATCGTTTGGAGTTTCCTGCCAACATTGATTGGAGTACTGATATCAGTACAGACTTGAGTCCTGTAGAACGTCTCTGGGATGAGTTGGATAGCCGAATTAAGAGGTGCAGCTTCAGTCAAATATCATTGAAAGAAGTTTCGTGTCTTCTTCAAGTAGAGTGGAAAAAAAATACCGTCGGTGTATTATCCAAACATTTGTGAAAAGCACGTTCTGGTTGATTAAAGATATATTCTTAACATGGAGCCACTACAATTTATAAATATGAATAAATTGTGTTTCTTTTTTATCAGAGGTGTCCTTTTATCAGATGATTCTCTTTTATCAGTCTTGTAAATGAAACCCAAAAAAAATCTTATTGAGTTCTAAATTATTCTAATATTAAAGAGTTTTCATGGTAAAGCAAATCCCAATTTACTGCTTATTTTCTATGAATGATAGAACTAGTCAGATATTTTATTTATAATATCTGCTACCTTTTAACTGGAGATATTTAGAAATTATATCATAAAATGCACAGATATTCTGAAGTAAATTTTGCTTTATAAATTTATGCAACATGTATTTCGAGTTACAAAAAACGTTTTTTGATTGTTCATGTATTGATGAAATTTCTTAGTTGTGATTCCTTTCAATACCATTACCATAATGACAGATGTCTGCTCTATATTATTCAGATATCACAAAACAAACAACATTTTCATTATTGTACGTTTTACTTAGAGCATTATATAGTTCATTTGACTAAAGCAAAAAAAAATAAATATAAAAAACATTATTAAATGGTAAAACTAGACATCTAATTTGAAGATACAAAGACAAAAGCTTCTGTATACTTGGTTTTATTGACCAATTAATAGCAAAGTTCCATAATCCAATAATTAAAGTTCTGAAATGGAAATGTAAGTTATTAGTTGCAGTTTAAAGTCAATCAAAGAAATTTTGAAATAATCTTTCTAAACTGCTAAACAATGCTTAAAATTATCCATTGGAACAATCAAATTAAGTGTTATATATGCAATTAAAAACTCTAGGATTTAATTAGGTAAATCATAAAAGCTATCATAAATTAACTTAACTATGTTAAAAGAAATGGAAACAAAAATTTCTCAAAGCAGTTATTTTAATTTCTTTGTTTCAAAGTTAATGTAGCATAGAAAAAAGAAAACATATTCAAAAAAGTAGTCACTTTTTTATTATTCAAAAATAGAAATATAAAAGAAAATAAAGGAATAAGTGAAAGTAAATCTTAAATTGAATAACAGAGAAAATTATTATAAGAAAAAGAAAAGAGAAAAAACATAAACTAAAAATTTTAGAAATGAAAGGCAAGTAAAGACATAATATATAAAAATGAGAATAAAACCCAAAGTGCAAAACTCTGTACCCAGTATATGAATAGAAACTTTTCTAATATTTTATTTAAAGTGAAAGAAGTTTTGAAATAAGAAAGTAGTGGTGTTCAGCCTTTAGTATGTACCTGTGATGCATGTGTATGGTGATGCAGGTGTATCCTATGGTATATATATTCTGATTGATGTTTTTTTTAAATTTTTATTTATCTATTAATTTTTGTAAGTTAATTAAAAATTCTTGTTCATAACAACATTTGTTTTTCTAAAAAAATTAGATTATTTTACCTTTTTCACTCTCTCTGATATAACCAAAATCTAAATGAAAGCACTTGCTATTTATTACTCCAAGTTAAGCAAATTTTTCAATAAATCGTACTTTCCTTTATGCAATGTAAATTGAATTTCATTTTGACTGAATTTCATATAAAATGCTGCTGAAGTTTATTCAAATAAATATATTGAATTTTTTGAAGGATGTTAACATTTTCTAAAGAGCTTTTCATCACTTGATATTTTGGATTTTGCAATATTAAAAATGTATTAAATGGTAGGAAAATCATAATAGAGTAATTAAATAATAAAAACCTTAATTTTAATGTTGTTATGGTATTTGGACATTATATAGCAATCTTTATGTGCTTTTAGATTGTGCATAAGCATTATATATTATTAAAAAGAAACCTTTTCATGGTCATGTTTTACATATAAGTAAGTATATTTATTTTATTATGTTACTTACTGTATTACAATTTACTACACGAGTATGTATATTTTCTTTTTAGTGGGCTTGATGTTAAAAAGTGTTCTGATTTCCATAATTTTACAAAAGGTCTTAGCACTTCAGAAGCAGAAAATAATTTAAAATTTTACGGCAAAAACAGCATAGATATTAAAGTGAAACCCATCATAAACTTGATACTTCGAGAGGTAAAGTATGATTTTTAAAAAATATAAATGTTATTTTTAAGTAAAAGTCATGTTTTGTTCATTTTTTTGAAAAGGAAAGGAACTATAAACTTTTGGAAAATAAAACATAAGAGTGATTAATATTTTGTATGTTTAGGGAGAATACAATGGTTTACAAACAATGTCCGTCAAAAAATTTTTAGATTTATATGCAAATCAGATTAATTGTGGTTTTACCATAATTTACTTGATTAACTTATTGCGTCACTCCCTCGGCCTTCAATAAAATGTGGAAAACAATCTGCAACCATTCATATTGTACACAATGACACACAAAGCGGAGCTTTTGGATTTAAGAAAAGTGTGGTCATCTGTGAAAAGTGAAGGACTTTGATAAATTGAAATTTAAATTTCATAAACTTGTGGCATTTCTGACAAAAAATGAACATTGTTTGTCAGAAAAGGCTTGAAAATGAAAATATGCAGGACTACGAAACATTAGAAACCAAAAAACATTATAGAAAAAACTCAGCATACCAAATGTAGCAGCAAAAAATAAAAAGTTATTTTTAAGATATTGAATTGTTTCTTGGATATTTTTGATTATGTAGCTCTAATATGCTTCATAAAATATAAGACTATCAGTTGAGAAAATTTCTGAATTTGATTGATAAAAAGATCGTGATGACAGAGATCAGAGAGGATTTGATATTGAAACCAGACATTCTATACTCTCTAATTCTTTATTTTGACAGTAAACTAATCATTCTGTATTTTATCTTTTAAAATATGATCATCTTAACATTCGGGTTTCTATTGTCTCATCATTTCAAAAGGATACGACACCCTCATTTGTTGTATGCTACATTCAAAGTTACTTGTTACACTTGTTACGCATTACTTCAATGACCTATCTGTGTCAAGTTATTGCTTATCTAATTTATCTGAACACTGATTGGAGGAAAATTAGCTTAGAACACATCACTAGTAATATGGAATATCTTTTATTACACATGCTTGCCATTTTCCAGCAACCCATCCAAAGCCTCATTCATTTCATTTCACGGAGCGAAATACTAAGCTCACACCAAACAAAAAGAGATGTAATTGGAGGCCATACTCATTAAATTTTTGTTTGTTTTCTATATTTCAACTGAAATTTTATTATTAGTAAAAACAAAATTAATATTTTTGTTTAATATATAAGAAATTAAGTTTTTATTTAATATAGAAAAAATGAATTCTTAAGTTTAATGCATGAAATTGCCTTCCATAGAGTTACATTTTCAATAGCCACCAAATATATTTTAGTGATGTTTCTAATAGACAAAATGTTCTAAAATAAGTTACAAAAAATTGCGTTAAAATCTCAATAGACAGTGTTTTTTGCCCTTAAGAAATTTATTTTAAAAGACTGACACAATTATGTACCATATCATTCTTTTATGCTTATATGCGTTTCTTTAAAAATTGTGACATTCATCCCTTTCAAGATTTTTTAACATAGACTGGGTTTAGAAATGTTCTTTTATAGACATTTATAAGCTTGACTTTTAGAATTTATGAAAAATTCCATATTTGTTTTCATTGTGTGTGCTTGCATTAAAATACCAATGAAAATGAAATAATATTTTAAACAAAACTTTAGTTTTTTGTTCTACCTAAAATTATACTCTTATTAGTAATGGTTAAAATCAAACAAGTGAGAAGTTCCCAAACAATTTCCGGTACAGTTTTAAGTTAGGAAGAAAGCGGTTTCAAAACAATTCCTCATTCTCTGTATAAAAAATATCTAATATTATTTTTAAAATAAAATCCGAACAAAAATTAAACACCTAAAAGTATGTTCTAAAAATACCAAGTTACATCTATTTAGTTTCTAACAATAATTTTTTTAATCACTATGCATAAAACAAGCTCTTTTTATAAGTGCTGTAATTTATATACTTTATTAAATCAGTAAAAACAAATTTTATTTAATTAAATAACAAAATTATTTAATTATTTATCTAATAAGAAATAAAATTAAATAAAGCTTTCTACAATCTTTTCTTTATTCAAATTCATCAATCAAAAATTGAAAACTTTTACTGACATATAGATAAGACCAGAATTTTAAAGAATATTAATTATTTTTCAATTACCTAAATCGGATTGTTTTACTTTTTAATTGTGAAAAAATAAAGTTTAACGATTATCCTGTAGAATACAGAATGATAATAAAATATTACAGTCTGTAATCAGAATAGGGAAATAAAGATTTCATTTAGTTGAAAAAATATTTCAGATATATAGGTTCATATTTCCTTTTTAAATTAACAGAACTAAATATATTACACAGAATACTTTATGTGAACGTCGTAAGTTTAAAAATTTCAAATCTCTAAATATTTATAATTTCTTTATTTTACTCATTTCTATCGCAATAATTAGTCGAAATTAATTAGTTTTTCATTGTCTCATTGCATTTCTTACAGGTAATTAGTCCTTTTTACATATACCAAGTCTTTGTTGTCACTGTTTGGTTCTTACAGTATTATTACCAATTTGGAGTTTGCATCATTACCCTATCTATCATTTCTGTTTCGGCAACTGTGTGGGAGACTAGAAAGGTAGGAAATTCTTTATTAATAATTATAGGAATGGTAATTAAGATCAAATTTTTAAATAAGCATAATACAAGTCATTGTTTTTAAAATAATAATTAAAGTTATGAAAAATTAAATAATTCACTTAATCATTTTCGAATTTATAAATATAAAATATATGTAATATGAAGAAAATAGATATCGAACATATTGATATTCATATTAAGAATGAGGTGAATATATTTTTATCAGCATAATAGTATAATTAATTATTTATGTCACACTCATTATTTTATAGAAATTGGGACATAATTATTTTTTTAAATTTTCTAAGAAATTTAATTTCTGAGCAATCTAAATTACGCCTTGCAAATTCAATTTATAGACTGAGATTTAAAGTCTCGTGTGCGTTAACATTAAATCATGATTCTTATTATTTTTTTTTTTTTTTTTTACAATTTTCTAACTTACAACCTGTGAAATATTTTCCCCAAAACTTAAAGGTGAAAATGTCAGTATTCATATCAAAATACATATTCTTCATTGTCTAAATCGCATTGTTTTGAAATTTTTTTATTATTTGAAGAAACTTAGATCCATCCTATATATTAGTAAAATATAGAAGTTACTTATAAAAGAGGTCAAAACCATTGATTTATTGAATTTATAAAGAGCTTGCAATTCTTCTTTGTTGGAATTGATATTAAGCTTTTAGTTTTTCTTCACATACAGAAATTCCAGTCCAAAATAATAATTTTATTCCAAAAGAATATTTAGCTTTTTTTTATCGTAAATCTTTCAAATAATTGTGTGAAATAACAATCCTACTAAAATGTAAACATTTCTGAATAGAATATATCACAAATTTTTAGCATATATTATTTTGAATTCATTGAAAAACACCCCAAATATTCATTAATTTGTAACAATTCATAACTCTACAAAGGTTAAAGTTATTGCAATTTCTACAAATCAGAATTACTTTTATTAAGAAATTGAAAAACAAAATACGTTTCAAAATATCTTTTTTAAATGTATCATAATATTTTGCGTGAAATGCGTGTTTCCAGAACAATAAGGTAATTTATATATAAATATTATCCAATGGAAATACATGAGATTCATGTCCTGATTAACTTTTTCATGATTTTTCTGTTTTTCACATTATACATTTTCAGTAGCATTTTCTGAGTGATTAACTTTTAACGAAATATCTATTGAATGAAATCCTTGAATGTAAATTTCAGATTTATATTTCATTTGTACTTCAATGAGTTTTTGTGAACCATTGTCAAAATTAAATTATTGACGGAAAAATATTTTGATTTATCGAATAGAAATATCTTAAATGAAATAAATTAGACTTTATCGTTTTAATAAAAAAATTCATTGAAAGGGATTTTCTTTTGTATTTATAGCAAAAAATGTGAGCAATTATTATGGCTTGATCAATATTTCAAAGTTAAAATATAAAATAAATAAAAGCCTTTGTATAGTTGTTTATTAAAATAAAAAATCTTATTACATAAAATAAGTTTAAATGCTGAATTTTATAAACTTTTGAAATGTAAAAAATATATAATGGATTATATTATTTTATCAAATTTGTTGATTCATGTACACAAATTTTTCAGCAAAGTCGCTTACTTCGAGATGCTATGCGATCAGAAACAATTGTTACTGTTGATCGTGGTGGAAAAAGTAAGTTTTATCATTGTATTTGAATTGTTAGATTCATACGCCATTTTTAATAAGTAAGTTTTTTTTAACATAAGGAAAATTTAATTATATAAATTTAAATTTAAACTTATTGAAATTAAATTTAAATAATATTGTAACGTTAAGTAGAAAATGTTCATCAAATAAAATGCATGTTTATATAAAGGTTTTGAAATTAATATAGATTTATATTTGCTAAATAGAAATTGACAATAAGTGATATCAGTTTTTTAATGGAGGATAATACAGATTCGTTAAGTATTTCGAAATAAAAATTCATGAGATTGTTGGCTACATTTAGAAACTCGAACCATTCATTAGCAATCACATTGGAAATTATTATTTATAACTATGTACTAATGTAAATAAATTAATAAATATTAAAATGAGTTTACTGATTTGTTTTCTTAATGAATAGGAATATTCAAACTCGTGAATTAGTCGTAATGAATTACTTAGAGCAACAGACATGCATCTAAGTTTTTGAGCCGAATACATTTCTGGAACAAATCTTTTTCTCATTTGTCAGTTTTTTGTACATCCGATTTACACAGATTACATTAAAATGATAATTTCGAAAGACTTATTATGCTTAGAGAATGATTGTCGATAAAAGCATATCATTGATAAGAATGTCCGATGACTTGCCAAATAAAAGTCAAGTACTTATAGTCAAGTGACAGTTTCATGATTGGGAATTTTCTTTTTTGCATTTGGAATGAAAAGTGAAAAGAGAAAATGATATTATTTACTACGTAGAGACTTTTTCAAAACAAGAGAAATTTCTCTGCTTGGCTTTTTCAACAGAAGGAATCGCCTTTCCACATTTCATTTATTTTATAATTAAAGCAAATTTCATAATTACAGAAACTTTCAATTCAAATAGTGCGCCTTTATAAACATTAAAGGCTATTATTATATGCAATCATCCAAGGATCATTTTATTTGTAAATATTTAAGTCTACCTATTGAGAATCATCCTACAAGATTCTACTTCCAACTGGCCCAAGCAATAAGAAATTATTCTTTATGCGAATCGAAATCTACAAAAACTTTCAAAAATCGAATATTTCTCAGTTATTTATTTGCTATGTGTGGTTGATAGAATTTCTAATAGCAATAGAGAAGTTCAGAAACTTATAAACAGTATAGTTACATGAATTTATTATATTGATTTAATTCCTCTTGTTCGCATTATTCCTGGATCAATCCTTTTTACAATTTTAATTGAGCCACATTACAGAAGAATTACAAGATATCCTTGTTGAATCAGTTGAAAATCTAATTACTAGTACAAGGAAATTCTAGAAATATTTTAGACAAGAGTAAGGAATTTTTAAGAATATTAGAAATTTTATACCCTAATGATAAAAAGTTTGTTGAAATGTGAGACTAAACTTCAGAACATCTTTTGTAGATATACAAACTCATAAAGCTAATAAATTCCTTAAATTCAAATTTTTGTTCTCCTTTCTTCTGTTAAATTTTCAATTGTAAAGCAATATACTGTAATAATAAATATATATAATTGCTTTGATTCTAATCCTTTAACCATTCATCGAGAGATAATATTTCTTAGTTTACAATTGTTTGAGATTCAGGTTTATTATTCACGTCTTTTGTTGTTCTTGGAAGTTTTTACATTGGTGATATATAATTACATATATTATGTATCACAAATTTTGAATTAACAGTATGTATACAAATTTAAAAGCATAAATATTGAAACAAAGTATTTTTAAAATGACACTTTCACTATTGAAACCCATCAACTTAAAAGGAAAAAGCTATTTTAGTTAAGTGAAATCATTTACGAAATTATTATAATTATATCTTGAGTAACTACTAAAAATCATCTAAAGTTTTTGATCGGAAATTACATCAACCGTCTTTTAAGCATTAACATAAAAAATAGGAATATTTGATAGTATATTAAGATTTAGAGATAAAAAATGCATTGTATTTTTCATCACAATATGTGCTGTTGGAGTATAGGAATGAATTGGAATTCATAGCAGTAAACCAGTCTCTCGTTAAATAGTTTCTCATATTGAAGTTAAATCAAAACTTTACTTATAGCTTTGAAATGTGGAAAAATTAAAACTAAAAGATAGACATCAATCAAAATATTCTGACATTAGAATGTTCAGATGTCTATGCATACTAAAGTAATGAGTAAAAAATAATCTGATTTTAAATATAAATTTTAATCATTTAAAGATACAATATATTTAAATTTTAAAAACTTTAAATTATACATGTAAATGTTAAGATTTTCTATACTTCAATAAACCATAGAATGAATGATACATCAGAATATATACTAATTCAGCTAAAATTTTTATTTTATTGTATTCTTATTAATATCAGAATAATGAGTAGTGTACAATAATAACTGCATAATTTTAATTATTTATCAAGGTGAATGAATGAATGAGTTACTAAAAGAAACGTAGAGTATATTAAACCATGTAAATGATATTTTTTTCAGGGTTGCATATTCCTTCTGAAAATGTTGTTCCTGGTGATGTAATGATTTTGTCCCGCTCTTCTACTTCTATTCCTTGTGACGCCGTCTTAGTGTCAGGAACCTGTGTTGTAAATGAAAGCATGCTTACAGGTAAGTTTTAATTTTTAAAATGGAATACTCTGACATATATATATATATATATATATATATATATTACCTGTGATTAAATAGTTATTGAATGGGAGAAGAAGAGTCCTTCTAATGCTGAAAAACATAAGCAACTAGACACTTCAACTGAAAGCTTTTTATTCAATTCATTATGTGCTCAATGATTCAAATTGAAATGCAGTAAAGTATAAGATCTTGATCATTAGATATGCAATTAACAACTTGCGTTATTATGTCACCGAAATTGCATTTTTTAAATAAAATTGAATCCGATTGAAAAAGAAAAATATTAAGCTAAAGTGTTTAAAAGTTGTAAGTTTGTCTTAAGTTGAGTAATAATTTGGATGACACCCTACGAAGAATGCCGAATATATCCAGTCGTGAATTTGCTTTTCTATGACAACATTAAAATCATACATTATGGAGTGTGAACATTATTTGAAAAAGTTATATTTAGCCCATACAACGAAAAATGGAAGTTTGTTTTGTAGTGAAATCAACAAGTTTAATTTTATTTTGAGTCATATAAAAGTCCTTCAGTGGAGTGTATGCATGTTAAACGCTCATAGGTCCAAATGTATCTTTAGTAAGAAATTTACAGATGAAGATAACATTTCAATACCATCGCTCCATTTAACCTGATTAAAAACTTAGCGGCAGTGCTTAAAGATTGAAAATTGAAAAAATTTGGTACTTAAAAACATTACGGAACAGCCAATGGACATGGAACTCTGGGTTAACGATATTAAGTTTCTTAAAATTTTGGATTAGAATCAATATAAGTCACTGATATAAAATCAACAAAATATTTATTAATTTCATTGAAAAAGTATGAAAATAAGCAAATTTGTGAAGAAAGAAACAAGCAATTTTTACAAAATTCCTGGCAAAATTAGGTCTAAAATGATGTTTTTTCATAAATACGTTTCATTATTTGAAAAGTAACTTCTAAAATGTATGTTGAATCTACATAACTGCTGAACTTGATATCACTGTAGTTCTATTTATAATACTTAAAAGATCAAATATCAAAAATATGATATTTGCACTAAATTTGTCTTCGAAAGGGAAAATAATGAATTCCATTTATCAATGAAACCAGCACGAAATTTCAAGCTGAAATGTAAGAGGAACAAATATTTTTTCCAATAATAATATATGCTGAATAAAACAGCATGAGGTCACACAATTTGCTTAACGTATAACTCATTTTACTTATATTGAACTGAAAAAAATTTTCATTTAAAATATTTAAAAATGGAAATTTAAGATTCTAAAATGTACTTAAACAGTATTAAAAATCTAAAAAAGCAAAAATCCATTATGTAAAAATTAATAAAATAACATTGAAATTTTATCAAAAAATCACCATTGCGTTAATGTGGTTAGTCATGCAAAATATTTTTATTATTTTAGCACAAATGTTCTATATTTTTAGAATCTATTTAAAATTATTCATTATCCAAAATAGATATTGCTAATTCGTATTCAGAACGATAGTACATCTAATGTCTAATAAGATGTGATCGATGAGTTTTTATCTATGGAACTAAAACTTTTTAAATGCAAATGCAATGGCAGCAAATAGTTTATAAGAATTTAAAAAGACAAATAACGAGCCAAATTCTTCATTGATTTTCTCGAAAATAAACACGCAATGTAGAGATACATAAGTGAATGTTAACTAAATTTACATAAGTGACTAAGTTTTAAATTTACATTGTACTTTACCACCATCAAGAGAATTTAAATATTACAAATAAAATTAATTTAAATATAGTTTTACAGAAACACTAATTTTCCAAATTTTGAATGAAAATTCAAACTATGAGCGTAAACAATACTATTGTACTATTTAATAAAAACAAATAAAACTGATCTGAAATGAAATTAAACAAAATAACAAAGTTATGTTAATTTGAAAATTTTTTTATTTGCAATTTTTACACAGAAATTTTAAACTTTGCAATATTTTTGCCATTACTTTTCTATAAGTTAAAGCATTTTATTTGCGTAGGTGAGAGTATTCCGATTACCAAAGTACCCGTTCCAGAGTATGATGAAACAAATTTTGATGAACTATCCCACAAAAGAAGCATCCTTTCATGTGGCACGGAGCTGTTACTTAGCCGAAGTACCGGTAACGAAGATGTGAAAGCTATTGTTTTCAGAACAGGTTATTCAATCAGTATATATTTATTTTTAGATAATTATTTTATTAAGCAATCTTCCAATTTTTATAAGAAAATTTAAACAAATAATTTTGCAGAGAAAACTTTAAGCATGTCCTTAAATATTTTTTTGTTTCTAATAATATTAAGGTTTAAAATTTATTATAGGATTTGCAACAGCTAAAGGAGAATTAGTGAGAGCTATCCTTTATCCTAAGCCTGTAAAAATTAAACTCCATACTGATTTGCTAAAATCCGTAGTAATTTTTTTCATTTTAGGTAAGTACGTAATTTGTATTTATTAACATGAATAATTCAATTTAAAATATAATACCTTATCAATTTAAAATTAAATTAAAATTAT